>CAEGAE010097685.1:0-44630 GCA_903067095.1 Girardinus metallicus
TTATTTTTTCCTACAAAAAAGAAATTTTCAAAAAAAACAAAAATTTTTTTTTTTTACCACCCCTTTTTTTCCCCCCCCCCCCCCCTTTTTCCCCCCCCCCCCCCCCCCGGACTTCGGTCACAATGTCATCATGCTCATGAATCTCAGTAATTACGTTGGACAGAGTCATTTCTATTACAGATAGGAATGATGGTTAAAATGACAAAAATATGACTCGGTCTGTAATAAATCTGAATTCTCTTTTTAAATGCAGTGTAAATGTGAAATGAGCGGCTTCAATTTTCTGCTAAGATTATATTCCAGCGCGGCAGTGAAAGGCAGGCATGAGATGACATGAGCTGATGAGGCTAATGGCAGAAAAAATAGTCTCTCTTTCACGTACAACCAATAGATTGGGCTTGACTTTCTTTCTCTCTCAGCGGCTCCCCCCCTCACAGAGATACTCCTTGCACCGTCCAAGTGACAGTCCAAGTTGACATGCCAAGTACAGCTCTACCACCACTGATCCCTTGAGTCTACTCTCTCTCCAGGGAGAAGGTCAATTCAATACAATAACCCCAAGAGCACACACAGAAACCCACTCTCTCTCACCTTAATACACACACCTGTCTCTGTCCCTTCCATCAATCAGAGCAGCTGAACGCCGACAGGTTGTGTCTGTCCGCAGTCCAGGTAATCTCGGGAGCCTCTTTGGGGAAGAGGCATTAAGTCGAACTGACAAACTCTTTAGTCCCACTCTAGATTTTAGAAACCCTCTCTCCCCGTTTTACTTTTAAAACAGGAGATTTACTCATTTGGCTTTTTATTATTTTCTCCAGCTTTGGTGTCTCCAAATCTGAATCTCCCATTCTCCACACATTCTTCCATTGGCTTACTCCACTGAATTTACTTTTCATCACCTGTTTGCTTATGAAATAACTTTTCTCTTTTACTCCCTCTCTTTCCGCCTACCTTGCATTTGTCCTGCCTGACTGGTGAAGAGACTGGACGAGCAGCCGATCTCCGTCCCCAGGAGAGACCCATAGTCCTGCTGAAACACTGCAGACAGAGGGATGGAGGGAGGCAGGGAAATTGAGAGTTGATGAGAGGAAAGGAGAAGGTGGGAAGGACTCTGCCTGTCGTCATAGTCTTAACTGTGAGGATGGTTTGCTCAGGCTGATGTGTATTTTAAGTTTTCTAAAACACATTGCTCTAGTTTGGTCTCATCCAAGCAGATCAACTTCTTCTGTATGTTTGCTGTGTCACCTACATGACTTGTTGCAAACTGCAAAGGGGACTTTTTCTGGATTCCTTTTGACAATTGTTTATAGATTTTACCACCTGAGAGCAGATCTCTACAGATACTCTTGAATCACCAAGAGCCTCTTGGCAGCTTTTTTTGAATACAAATTCAAATTCTATCATAAAACACACTTTCTATAACCTGCTGTCTCACTTCTCTTCTTGTCATCATTTTATATAAGGAATATTGCAAAAGATTTTTACAATCCACTTTAGTGTAAGAGACAGTAAAGGGAAGATATATGGCCATCGGAACAAGGGCTTTGGCAAAATTAAATGACATTCAGTAGCACATTTATTCATATTTGCATATAAATATTTGGGATATACCAACCTAATAGGCTAGGGTTTGGAAATCTCCATGATTCATTGTACGTGGAATACTGTGGGTGGGAATACGGGCTTCCAGAAAAATCTCCCCCTGAAAGAAAGCACAAAACAGAAAACACAGTGTGTTGAGAAACAATAAGGAACTGAACACAATAACTATGGTGTTCCACATCTTGAACTTAGTTTGGTTTAATTATTTTAACTTATGTTATATTAGTTTGGTGCTGGTTTTAGCCTGTTTTGGTTTAGTTTAACACAGCATGTAGTTTAAGGTACTTTGTTTAGTTTTATTAGTTTAAGTTAGTTTAACCAATTTAGTTTAAACTATTTTAGTGAAGCTTAGATTATTTAATTTCACATTTGTTATGTTTAGATCATTTTTATCTTAAGTTTTCAATGATTTACTATGGTTTATAGCTCATCCTGACTTTTTATATTAGTGTTTGCTTAGTTTAGTTATTTTTCATACAAACTGAACATTCACCTCTATCCCGTGTTTCTAACACGGGATAGAGGTGAATGAGTCCTAGTTGTAGAGCTCAGTCAGACTATAGCGGTCCTTCCACCCAGTGGATGATAGGTTAGCTTTTCTCCCTCATTTACTACTCACTGTCTGGGGTCTACTCTTCCTCATGTCTTCTCCTCCCTTACCTCCCTCCAATCTTTTATCTTTATTTTTATCCTTTCTCCTCTGGTCCGCCTGAGTACAGACTACCCGTCACCCTTCACATCAAAACAACATTCTCCTCTACTTCTTCCCCCCATTTCTCTGCTGACTTACTCTCCTTTTCTCAGTCTTTTGCTCTTTCTTTCATTTTTTCTTCTCCTGAACCATCCCTCCTCCCAGGGGATCCCTCTCCCATAGCTGACAGTCACAGACCCTGATGCCCCCTCCCTCCGTTCTGCCTCCCTCTCGCCCCCACCAACCCATTCCTCTTCCCTGCCTCTCGTTCTGTCGGTTCTGCCTCAGTGCTTTCCTACACCCCCTCCGAGTGTCAGCACCCCTGCTGCAGCGAGAAGGAGACAGAGAGACGGAGTGGGAAGGGGAACAGCAGAAGAGAATTGCTTGCTTAATGAAGGTATGATATTAGACAGAGTGAACAAAAAGGAGGATAATTTGGCAGAGTGCTGAGATAAAGCAAAGCTGGCAAGTAAAAGTTTCTAGATTATCTCTTTCAATACTTCTAGCCAGCTCATGGAGTCGGCTTTAAAAATTCACTGAAGAAAAACTTCAACGGTGATGTTAGCTGTGTGTTTTCGTGTGCGCAAGTTTTCCTTTTTGCGAGTGTACATTTAGTTGCGTCTGTCAGGTGGGGGTCTCAGGATGTGGTCTCCATGGCACCGCCGGGCGCGAACATCCTCTCCCTTGTCATCACTGCGGTGACGGCGATGTGTCAGGTTGTTTAGCAGACGCGAGACGGAGGGTAGAGAGGAGTAGGGAAGAAAGCTCAGGGGTCTCCCTGGTGTAGCTCGGTGTCAAGGTCGCACACACAGACACTGTCAAAAACAAACACACAAACAACGGCACGCACCAGCCCAAACACACACTCAAATATCCTGTCAAAGCCGAGGACAGCACAGTGGGACAGGGCGACAGGGTTACCCATCTTTAGACGTGCTGTTCCTACATGTCCACTGAGACTCGGTGTGTACATCAGTTCATGGACATGTGTGTGTGTGGAGGCGTGTGGGTGTGTGTGTGAATGACTGGGAATACACAGAGACACCAGCGTGCAAACAACATTGTTTTGGACCTTGTGTTTCCATTTTTCCACAGCAGTATCTTTAACACGACCACCGCTGCTGGTGTGAGTGTCAAGAAAAGAGAGAAGAAGAACAGCGTTCCAGGATGAAACACAAAAGTGCAGTGGAAGGCGGAGTGGAAGGGAATGAATGAATTAGTCGTGGGTCACTGGTGATTCTCATTAAAAACAAATTACTAATGTTGAGGAGGGACAGCTGTGCTACTGTGGCTGCTTTCTAATGATACACAGAGAAAAACACACACATTATAGAGCCTCCAACACACAGCTTACACAGGTATACGAACAGAAATGCCACCCTCCGGGACCACTGTCAGCCACGGCAGACAGAAAAGGAAGAGGAAGTGGCACTGCCATGCATGCTCTTCCAACACACATACACACACACACACACACAACCTACACAATGCATACACTATAGAAACTCAACTCATGGTTATGGATCTGCTGCAAGATAAAATAATCACTTTAAAGGAAGACAGATTCAATATTTGAGTTTGTTTTTGTTGGGAACTTAAAACTTATAACACACCTTTAATATAACCAGGTAAAGGATCACATAGCGGCTTATTATAGCATCATGCTTTTGGACTAAGTACATCCCCAACATGACACCAGTACTTCATGTACAGTAGAAACTTGTTCTGCAAAAGGAGAACCGCAAACCCTGCAAAAACCGAATGTTTTTCACACCGGGATAATCCGACAGACTCAGTTAAACTTGGCAGGGAATGTCGAAAAATATTGCATATTTGTTTAGTTTTTTTGCACTTTTTAAAGCATTATATGATTACAAAAACTGCAAAAATATCAGAAGAAATTTCCCAGTATGAGCAGAATGCAAGGCAGCAAACTATCCAGCATGGTAGTCTATATAGTACAGAAAAAGACTGCTGGGAAAGAGAGAATATGACACCTTGATGTAGCCACATAGAAGAAAAGAGAAGTATTCAGATCACACTCTTGCTGGATTGGCTATTTGCCTAATAACAATAAGCAAATGGCAGCAAGATTCAAGAAAACTGATTATTTCTGAGTCCAGAGTGCATTTGTTTGGTCTGCACCAGCTATTCCTTCTCCCTAAATGTTGTGGACCATCCAAAGAAATAAAATTTGGTCCATTTCAAGACGACTGTGCAGCTGTGGTGTGAAAGCGTGCTACGGCTCAAAAGCAATGTCTGAAAAATTCACCCAGCCTCCAGACTGAACACCAGTCACATTTGACAACTCTTTGTTGTGAGGTCCCGCCTCAAAATCCACCATAGCAGATGTTGTTAGTTATTGTTTAATAGATGGAGCTCTTCTTAATAGGAACTTCAGAATAAGTCCATAGCTAATCTGGGTATGTTTTATTAGTTTTTGAGATAATAATTAGTTTTTTTTCACAGCAGTATCTGTGCCTTGAGTGCCTTGAGTTAACTTACGTGGAAGCTTTCTCTGCAAATGGTCCTGCAGATTTAAATCCTGGTCAGAGCCTCCTCTGTCCTATGCATTACGTTTTCTCATCATTCTAAATTGTCCTTGTTGTCAGTGTGTGACCTCATGGTTGGACAGGTGACCCATTCAAGGTGCAAAGTGCCTCTAGGTAGCCTCATCGACTGCAACAGGATACCTGACCCCACGTAAGTGGATATAGAGAGGATAGATGGATGTTTATGGTAAAACATTGACTTAAGGTTTGACCTTTGGCAAGTTTAGGATTTTGACAGTGTATTGGTAATCTTGGGCCCAATCTAGAAAACAAACCATTACTGTGCTGTGTTTATTATTCAGTGTCATCCTGCTAGATCCTCTTACCCCTGTAGATGATCCTTAATAAATGGACATTTTATTTCCTTGCATAACTGTTGTGACATTTTTTTTGCCATGTGGTAACTTTTGGGGTGAATTTGTGGACTCTCGGTAAAACAAGTTATATTTTTTGCATGCTTGTGTGCATACCCACCCGGTACCATGCCAGTGAGAGAGGGAGTGGAGTAGCTGCCCTGTCCAGTTGGGGGCACATGAGGAGGGTAGCCTGGCAGAGTTGTGCTGGCCAGGTCTCGACCTGTTAAGACACAGAAAAATGTCCTCTTATCAGTATCTTACTCCTCTCTGTGTCATTACAGTCACCAATGTACCATCATCAACATTCTTATCTCTCTAGCAGTTAATTGTGTGCAGAGAGCTACAAATTTCTATTAATTTAAAACTCACAGGACCCAAAAATGTCTGTAGTAGCATTGGGATGTTGCTCTTTCAGTGGCTCTTTTGAGATGTGTCTCTTCCGTTTGCTTCTTCCTTCCTTGTTGCCCATCCTCTGGCATCTATTAATTTAGCGACTCTCTATTCTATTGTTTCCTCCACCGCCTCCTCTTTCTGTCAGTAGGTGGATGGGATATATAACTGCATTAGACTACATGACAGTGTGTCGCCCCAAATCATTTCTCTATGTTTGCGTGCCTTAGACATTGGGAGTGTGAGGAGGGGGCACCCTCCATTCATCATCATCACATACACACACACACACGCACACACACACCAGCACCCTCCTCCTGCTGTCTGCACACACACATTTATCATCATCACAAGCAGCTCAGATACTAACACCATCAATCCCATTCACTTTCCCTCCACTTAACCAGCACTAACTGAGAGGAAGCAGGAGGAGGAGGGAAGAGAGAAATAAGCAAAAGCGGCTGTGAAATCTTTTATAAAGAGAGAATGGTATGAAAAAAAGCTATTACAATAAATGGTTTAAAGGAGACATTGTATCTACACTATTCAAAACCTCAATCTGTGTATTTCTTGGGAGATTTTGTGTGAAAGGCAAATAAGATGATGACTTGAGACATAACTGAGAGCTGGAAGGAGAATGGTACATGGGTTTTCAAAACTTTAAAAAAATTTAACTTAGCATAAAAATAATTCAGGCTATTTTAGGTAACAAGCTTTGAACATTCCATCAAAAAACATTAATAATCAAATTTGCCAAGACACTCATATTAACTCTGAAAGAGCTGCAGAGATCCACAGCTCAGATGGTAACATTTACCTTGTCGAAAGCACTTGGGTGGCAAGAAAAAAAGACATTTCTGAAGCCTAGAAACCAGAAAAACCTTTTTCAGTTTGTTAAAAGCCATGGCGGGAACACAGTGGACATGTAAAAGAAGATGCTCTGGTCAGCAGAGACCAAGACATATCTCTTTGATCTATGCACAAAGTGCTACTTATTGTAGTAAACAAATATGGGAAATGACTCTTAACACTCCCCCCTCAAGATGAAACATGGTGGTGGCAGCATCATGCTGAGCAGATGATTTTTCTCAGCAGACACAAGGAAGCTGGTCAGAGCTGATGGTAGGATGGATAGAGCTAAACACTGGACAACCAGAAGAAACCTGTTAGAGATTGTAAATAGCTTGAGACTGGGTCACAGTCTCAAGCTTCATTTAAAAGAAATACATGTTCATGTGTTAGAATGGCTCAGTCAAATCTAGACCTAAATTTGTAGCGATCCTTAAAAAGTGACGTTCACAGACACTTATGCGTCTAAACCTTCAAACCCTGTACACACAAAATTCAAAAGACCTGCTGCCAAATTGCAGCAAAAACTGATTCTACTCTCCACCTGAGTATTGACTCAGGATGGCTGCACATGAATTCACACCACACTTGGGTTCTTATGAGTAAAAGAAATGGGAACATCATGAATGTTTTTTCTTTCTTCTAATAGCTAAATAACTATAACCAATACCTGTTGGACACTCAAAACAAGAGACATTCACCTAATCTTGCCTCTGGTCTTCAGTGATAGTTTATCATGCATAATCATTTTCTCACGATGAAAATAACTTTCATGAAATATAAATAATCCAATTCTCTTTCTTCAAAATTTCTGTCCACGTACGTTAGCCTCCTCAGCTCCTTCTTTGAATGCAATTTTCCCTCGCTCTTTGATTTCCTCCCTTTTTCAGCCTCCCTCTGTCCCTCTAAGCCTCCTCTCTCCTGTCTCGTGTAGTAAAGTTTTTCTTGGTGTTTGACGCGACAGCGAGGCATTAGCGCAGACGGGCTGCTCATCCGCTCAGGGTCAGTGCACAGGGCATGGAGGAGAGGGAGAAGAAGGTGGAAGCGGGGAGAGATGGACTCTCTACAGCCAAGTTAGAGGGGGCAGACAGGGCCAGATCCTCAGAGATGTGTGTTTGTGTGTGTGTGTGTGTGTGTGTGTGTGTGTACGTTCTCATGCACTGTATTTGTGCATATGTATGGCAGTTGTATTGATGTATCTGTTCTCCACAGCTTTTCCTTAGAGGTCAACAAACAAGTACAAGTCTCCTCCGCGCTCACTTACAGATGAGCGTGCGTTTTCTGTCCTACTGGTGTGCCTGTCTCATTCACCACATCAAAGAGCCATAAGAACAACCCTGTCAAGCCCAGGGGGATCAACGACATGCAAAGTGTCCCCCTTTGCATCTTCGCACCCTGGTGTTCTGGTGGACGTTAGGAGTAAAGGAAAGTGCCATGCGGAATTGCGAAGAAGGGTCGAGCATGTAGAAGCTGCTCTCTAGCATGTGTCCAGAGTATCAACACTTCAAGGATGCAAAAAAGACTGCGTCAAACACACGGTCGTCTGATCCCCTAGAGGGAGCTCTGTTCTGAGAGAAAAGACAGCCGAGAAAATGCATGCATAATATTCAGAAGGTGTGTGCGCATGTGAATATGAATGTGTGTGTTTGCATGCATAAGCAGAAATGGAAATTTTTCATCTCTCTCTCTTTTTTCTCACACTCTGTCTTTTTTCCCCTTGCTCTGGTGTGTGCAGGTAATATTCCTCTGTGGTTTGAGAGAGAGAGAGTAAAAGAAAGAACCTATTCCCAGATATCCCAAATTCCCAGATCAATGATTCCCTTCATTACAGATGGGAGTGTTAAAGGCTTGTCCAAGTGCTCCCTGGTCTACTCTTAATTAATCGCGCCTCTCCCTGTGCCCCTAAATGGAGAAAGAGCAGGGAGCGAGGTGTTCACTTTTCCTCCACCTTTCCTTAAATCCCTTTCCTCCACTTAATTGACATTCAAAGCACTGAGCTCTTTAAGCAGTGCTTTGAGCACTTAGATTATGCAGTTTAAACTACTGCTAAGAAGAAAGGCATTAGCTCCAGTGTTTTTTTTTTTTTTGTTTATAATTATGCCTTTCCCCTCTTTCAAAATTTTAAGGTAAGTTCTTGTTTTATCCTGTGAATTGGATGAATGTGCAGCCAGAGGTTGGTTAAGCACTACTTCCTTTAGAAGAAATAATTTATTCAGTATTTCACAAGCAGTAGGAAAGAGTCAGAATGATCTTAGTTTGGAGAATGAGAGGAATATTCTTGTGAAAATCAAGAATAAAAACACTTATTAATAAGCAAATAACGTTAAAAGGATTCATATTTAAAATATTCTCAGTAGTTTCAGAAAATACTTTGAAAAGAATTTCAACAATTTTTTACAAATTAGTTTTTAGTTTCTTGAGTTTAAACTAAGTGCTCTTAGCATTGCTGTTGCTGTGTTTACTCATTATACTAAAGTGTCCCTACACTTTAGTTTTTCCAAATTTTATGCAAGGTTTCTGCAAAGAGTGGATGACACTGGATCTGAATCCACTGTGAGGAGCTTCTGGATATCCTAACGAGCCGTTACCAGAAGAGGCTATTTTAGTGACAAACCCTTCAGCTTAGAGAGGAACAAAATCACAGAGCAGGTTGATACGTGAAAATTAGCAGGCTTATCTGACACAAGACACAATCATTATTTACCGTTCTAATCCTTCAAGTTCTGGCCCACTTCGTTGGATGTCCATTGGCTTCTGAAACGTTTAATTTCCTCAAAGCCTCAACTTTAAACAGTTTTCCGTTTTGATGTGTGTTAATTAAGTAGATACTTGATAACTTCTAGCTGTACTTAGTAAATATAAAAAAGCTCTTGTTACAGTCTAACTCTGTCAGTAAGCATCATGTAGTGTATAAGGAGAACTGTTTGTCTTGTAAATGAGTTAACTGAGTGTTTAATGGGATTTTTTTTTCTGCACTCTGTAATAAACTTCAGAATGAGACTTACTTTACCTTCTTCTTTATATGTGAAGATGTTAAATCTATGGAAATGTGTAGTTTCTGTTTCAGATAAAAATAAATCAGTAATGAGACTAATTTGATTATTGATAATCAGAGTTATGAACACTGAAGGAATTTACTTTTCTTTTCTTTTTTTTTTTTTTTTTACCTGGAACTAGCGGGTAGGATTGTGGGCCGGACACGTTGGATCCCAACTCCGTCCCTGTGCCTGGATTGGCCAAACTGTTCTTCATCTCGTCCAGTCCGCCTGCTAGAGAGGCCATGGCCGAGTAGTCCGATGTCTGGAAGGAAGCAGAAAGAAAAAGGAAAAATAGATTTATTAGCCAGCAAATCCAAATCATGATACTCTGTTGAAAATAATATCAAGGCACGATTGTGCCCCGTGCGGAATACAGCTGTGAGCAATCTGTTTATTATGTCCACAGTATATCCTGCATGTTACACCTTCCTCACAGCGATGAGCAAAGCAGCTTTTCCTATCAGCACACACACCCACACACACCGATGTACAGAAACACACCTACAGCTGAGAGTTTATTGATCTGTTTACAAAGGCAGGGATTTACTGTACAACCAAGTCCAACAGTCTGTAACCGCAGGATCAGCTCGCACTTTCTCTTCATCCCTCTCATCCCAGCGCTCACATGGAACATACACAACAAACATATATTTACACACACACACAGACTGTGGCTATAAGACAAAGCCCCCTTGTCTCCCCAGATACCAACCTAAGAATGGTGATCTTCTCAACACACATACACACTCCCAATGCTCTGAACATTACAGGAAGATACAAAACCCAAAACCACACACGGAGGAATAGACTTAAGTGACAAAAAAAATACGTGCTTGATGTCTAGTAGCAGTGGAAATATTTCCAGCACAAAACTCTCAATTATTTTCAGAAATAGGTGAAGAAGATCTAAAGCTTTTAATTCTAAATACTAATTATAACATTGTTAAGTTAATAAATCTGTGTTTATGCTTCTTCAGCTTTTTTATGTTTTGTCACATAATTACCAACTTCAGTGTATTTTATTATTATTAATGCAGTAGTGGTGAATGATTATAATGTTAAAGTAAGAAGAAGAGCAGTTTCCAAGATTTTTTACTAATAAATCTGCGTCTGAATTCAGGTTTTAACTCTTATTAGAGGTTCTCAGTTGGATTTAAGTTTGACTTTGACTGGGCCATTCTAATATTCTTTGATCTAAACCATTCCCTTCTAATTCTAGCCGTGTGTTTGGTGTCAATTTTCTGCTGGTAAGTGAAGTTCTTCTACAATTTAAGTTTTTTAAAACCTCTAGTATATTTTCTTCAAAAATTCTCCTGTATTTAGACTCTTCAAATCAACCGACAAGCATAAACAAAGTACAATGCTGCCTCATCATATCTGCAGGATATAATTATAATGCATTGAGGTCAAAAGTTCAATTTTGGTCTCATTTCATCAGAGCACCTTTTTCCTCTGTGTCTCTACTTGGATTGTGGAAAGTTGAAAGTCAACTTCTTGGTTTTTCTGACCACTCTTCCTTAATAACCAAATTTGTAGAGTTAATAATCAGTGATTTGTTTTGTCAAACAATTCTCCCATATGACATCTGCTTTTCTGCAACCCCTATAGAGTTACTACAGGCTTTTTGGCAGATTTTATCTATTAATAAGATGACTCCTAAAGGCAATTGATTTCACTAAAGTATATAAAGAGAATCAAGATGACATATTATGCACATTTTTATTTAAGTGCAATTTTGAAACTGTTTATCAATTTATCAAATGACAGTTTAGCTTAATTCTCTCGTCAGCGACGAGTCACTCAGCTCTGCAGAGGCTTGGTAATGAGTGGTTCATTTAATTCAGGTGTGCAGGAGCAGGAGTGCATCTAGAAGTTGCAGGACGGGGCTGGAATTGGGCACCCCAGATTTAGCACTACATTGTGTTGGTTTATCACAGAAAATAAACCAACACAATCATTAGTGGCTTTATGATTGTAGCCGCTAATGTAGCTGTAAATTTTATAGCAAACCAGAACAAATATGAAATTTTATGTCAAATTTTTGATGATGAATAATTATAACCACATAGTTAGAAAGGCAACAAACCGTCTTTTTCCAGAGGAACCTGTATACCAGCATACCAGCTCCTCCCAAAGGCCAGACTGCAGCCTGTCTACTCACCTGTGTTTGACCCCAGCTTTTAGCCACGACCCATCCATCCTCGTCTCTTTGAGAGGTCTCTCATTGTGTGTGAGTATATGTGGATGGTTCTGGTAATTTAGAGAGATGATGGCGACACTGATGGCCGAGAATATATAGATTAAACACCAGAGACTGTCTGGACAGGAACATCCCTGGCGGGCCGATGACCTGTCTCCTGGTGGGTTTAGGTATGAGTGTATGAACATTTGACTCTCTTGAGTATATTTTGTTATAGAATCGTCCATTTTCACATAATAAGGAGAAGACAGTGGTCCTGATCTATCAATAGTACAAACTGTGAAAAATTGGGTTTATGGTCATTTTCCCATCTTTTCTCATTTTGGAATCCATCACTTTGGAACTGAATGTGAGATATGCTGTGAAGTCTGAGGCAGTATGAAAAGCTTTATGTTGCTGCGGTACCGCAAAGAAATTCAAGCTGTGTCACAGAATTGAATCAGTGAGTGAAACAGGGGCCCAAATCCAAGAGACCTGATTTAGGCTTAGATTGTTATTACTTTCCAAAAGGTATTTGAATGGTTTCAGAGTTATACCCTAGATAGTTGGAAAAGTTTAGAGGCTCTAAATCACAAAATGTGGTGGAGAACATCTTTAGTTTCAAGTATGTGAATTATTAATGACATAGCTGTTGGGCTATTGTTTAATTAAAACCTCCAATAAAAGGACAAACCATGTCCTATTGATTCAGAATCATTTTTATTTCAAAACTTAACACAAAAAAACAAAGCAGATGCTTGAATTTGCATCTACATACTTGCTGAGATTTCACATCTCATCACTGGTTTCTATTATCTTAGGAGAAAAAAACTTAATATACATGCATAAATTTGGGCACTGCCATCTTGAATCACCACATACATTAGGAAAAAAAGACATGCATGGGGGTTGGGACCTTCCCTCAAACAATGAAATATATTTTCAACTTTAGATCATAAAATCTGTGAAACATCAATTTTCGAAAAATGGATGAATTGGGCTCTTTCAAATTTACTGATGTGTTCCAGCTCCAGGTTTACGGTGAAATGTTAACTTTGTTTAAAGAGTGATTTATCTTCCACTGCTACAACAAGAGAGGATGAAAATTGTAAAGTTTTGTCTTTGCAAACACCTACATTTTAAAAGACTTCAGGTGAAACAATGAAATTAATAGCGTACCTACTAACATGACAGAAAATAGATAATGGGAAGGTAATTTCTAGACAGCAGTGACTAATTTCAAGATTTTTGGGAGAGTAGATGGTGTTGTTGTTTTTTTATGCAGTGTTATCAGTGGCTATTAAATTAATTTAGTCTTCCAAGTGAGGTCATCATGTAATCTAGAACTACATTTTGAATAATGAGCTCTTTCAGTGGGGGGACAATGGAAACATTTGGATACAGGCCACTGTGTAATCCTACTTTTCGAGCGCACTGAAGGAAAGACGACTGCTGCATATGACAGAGAAAGTCTAAGACAGCCTCGACATTTATGCAAAATATTATGTTTGATGGTTGCTTTTATTTGATGCTCTGCAGTGTGATGAAATGATATGGACTTTTAGAGGGAGTCAGGATCTAACTCAGAACTGCAAAAAATATAATAGGAAATGATGTTATTACTTTAAAATCAGGGTGAAAGGTATCCTTTTTAGCAATATTTTGTTTGCAAAATCCATAAAAGAGGTCACCAAACTATAAATAAATATGGATGTTGGTAATATCCATATTGCTTCCAGGTGATGGCTGTATCACCATTTGACTATCTGTTGTTATTGGCTAGAAAACACAAAGTTTCAGAAATCATACAACAAAACTGTCCTTGGATCATTCCCACACCCAAATCTAGTCCAGCTTTGAGAAATAACACTGAGTAACTCTTAAGTAAACTCACATTTTGTCTGAAATTATTGACTAACTAGATTGCCTCTTATATCAACATCAGAATGTAGAGCGCATCAATAAGAAAAGTTAACACCACTTGTGCTGTTCCCTGAGTTATGCGCGGAGCAAAACTCGCCACATACTAACTGAACAATTATTTATCAAATATTTTACTTTGACTCATCAAATGTCTTCCATTCCTCTTTTCCGTGTGTGTGCGTGTGAGGGGTGGTGGGAAGGAGGGTGTGGGGGGTGATAAGGCGAGAGTGTCGCACTGACCCTTTTAATACGTCTGCATCTGTGTGTAAGTGTAGGCGTTTGTTTGTGCTCACTGACCTCTTAAACACCCCTGTGCTCGTCAACACACAACACAACCACTGGACTGTGACCTGCCAAATAAGAGCTTACCCTGTACACTTACACACCTCTCTCTTTCTGGTCCTTTTTACACTTCCGGCACATTTTTAAGCCCCCCCTTTTTTTTCCCTTTCGGAAAGAGGTCCTGCAGTATTTTTTCTAAACCAATCAAAGATGCTATCCCTGCGTACCCCCCACGCACCAACACAACCAAATCTTGGCTGCTAGGTCTCATTATAATAGCATCTAATGTGTCCATGTAGCCATGTGTAGAGCCAGCCAGCAGCACCAGCCGAGAAGAAGGGGTCTGCTGTGGTAATTGGTCATGATGAAGTTTGGCCAGTGGGGTGACAGGCCCGCTAAGCAAGATGGATCATTCTCATTCGCACCCGTAAATGTTGTCAATTCCACCGCTCATACAGCGCCATCAGCTCTCATCAAAGGAAAAGGGACGCAGCTGCGGGGGCCGAGGAGGGGGCTGGACTTGGGGCGGAGGGGGGTCGGTAATGCTGATGGGGAGGAGTTGGACAACTAGGCAGGATGAAGGGGAGGATGGCAGGAAAATTTGGACCTGGTTCAACAATTATAGGTGATTACATATAAAGTCTTATAGGGAAATCTACACTTAAGAATCTCCCTTTATTCTTGTTCATTCCATATAGTTTGCAGTTTGGAATTGGATGTTGGACAGAATGGTACCACGATGTGAAAAAGTAAAACGCACTAAAAATAGTGATTTAAGAAAGTGCTTTACATTGCTTTAAACATGAAAAAATAAAGTGCATCTTGTGGAACATCTGATCCAATTGATCAGTTGTTATTGGCTGTATTAATATAAGACCATGTCCGATCAGCTGCTGTTGGTGCGGCTTCAGCTGTTCTGCATGCCTGGGTAAGTTAGTTTTTATCAGTCCAGACAGAGCCTTTGCATAGTTTAGAATGAGATGAAACTCTGTTGTTATCAGCTCACTTCTGCTACATTTAAGTACCACTTTGGTACATTTTGTAGCAGTATCACATTTTTTGACATGCCCAAAACATTTGCTGTTGCTCAGAAGGCAATCAGTCTGTTCATGCCACATGCAGTAATTATAATGGCCCTCAGAAATCAGACCTTTTACAGACATTAGGAGTAATCATGACTTTAAATGAGTAATCTTTTATTATCCACATAAGTTTCCTATGACTGTAAAAACTATCAGACTGAAGCTGTTTGTTTGAAGGTCTGCAAACATGTGTCAAACATTTGTTTAAATTTAAATGAGGTCATGCAATTAGTTTAAAACTTTAATTTTTAACAAACAAAACAATAATTTTGAAATTATTCATGATTAACTAATTAAATTATTCATTTTTAATAGAGAGCATTCTTGGAATAAATTCTTTAGTTTGACCTTGAATTAGACTGATGCTTCTTTTATTTTCTAGAGATTTGGAAATGTTTCTCCCTGGAAACTGAAACAAACAGAAATGGAAATATAGTGAATAAATAATAGTTTATATGAGACAACTGGTAATATCGATAGTACCTGAGAGTAAGCTAAGTATTCTTATAATACAAAAAAAAAATCAAATGAAGGGGAACCAGAAGCTTTTTTTTCATGAACACAGCATGTTCCTATGACATTTAAGTGTGAAGTAGACAAAATGGTGTGATGGGTTTTTAAATAAAATGTCCTCCATTAGTCTTTTGATTCTGGGATAGATACTATATGTTTTGGTTTGAAAATTTTTTTAGTCCTGTAAGATGACAGCTAAGAGGTATTATTTGTCTGACTGAATTAATTAAATTATGATTTTACAGAACAGAAAATAAAGCTGCACTTAATTTAATTATCTCTTAATATAAAAAGCAAGTGACAAGTTAGAATTTCTTTCAAAGTTTCCCTGATCTTGCTTCTACAGCACAAACTAAGATTGCACAAAATAAAACGTCTATGCATTAAAAACAAATCTTTAATTTAAAAATGTGGGTGACTTTTACTCTGAGGCTCTGTTAACAAATCAGCTGAATTCTCAGTGAGTTTCTTGCCATCTTCCTTTTATACACCAGATTGCCTCAGATGTGGTAAGGTGGAGTTTCAGAGTCCAAATCCACATCAGTGACAGATGAGCCCTAATCGTCCCTCTGAAACACACACACACACACACACACACACACACACACCCTCATACAACACACACAGACGCCAGCCGTGCTGACTTGAACCATTTGCATAATAGTATTTCTCTTTTTCTCCATTCTCCAAATAGATCCTGATTTCTCTCCCCCCGCACCCCTCTCCCTCCTGACTCCCTTTCCCCTCTCCACATTGTCTTGTGCACCCCTGATGGAAAAGGCTTGGCTATAAACAAACACAATTCCCTGAGTGGCCCACAAACAGAGACAGGGATTGTCGGGGAAAGAATTTATCTGAACTCAAACTGAGCGTGGCAGCAGTGGGGAGGATATTCATTTTCAGACAGATAAACCACACAGACCTTAACTCCAGGGGGAGGCAGTCTAGATATAATGCTTCAAATACACCGTCTGGGTTACTTTTCTTACCTATCAATATGATATGCTATTTACAACCTGTTTAGTCAAGAATTATTGTCACATTTGGTGTTGTGAGAACAGCAATGGATGGAAAAATTAATTAACTCCTTCTTTGATGGCTTTGCTGGCCATGAAGAGTTCAGACTGAAAAAATTTCCACTCTCCTGTTAAAATAGTTTCAACTTCTATGAAAACGTTTTCTTGATCCTCTGGCTTTAGCAATTTTGAGCAGGTTCAACCTTTTCAGGAAACAATTACAGAAGAACAAAGTTAGCATCGCAAACACAGTTTGAAGGGAGAGCGTAGCATATTTGTAAGCAAGTAGAAGTTTTTTGAGTTGAGAGCAAAATTCTGAACGTGAACAGTACAACTTTTAACATTTCAAACAAGAAATCCTGTTTTCAAGTGGATGTACATTTTTAAAGATGCTTCAAAAACAAAAAAAAAAACATTCTCAACATTTAGCTAAATCAGAATCAGACAACATACTTCATTATCTAGATGCGCACCAAAAGATGATCACTATACGTGACAATCATCCTTGCTATCTTGGTTTATTCTTTCACATTGCAGCAGGTTTTGGTTTACTTCCAAACGTAGATTAGAGGTATAAACCTTTTCTATCTTTCTTTGATTTTCAGGCTGGAAAATGATCAAACTGTGCTGGTGATGGCAGAGGAGGGCATTTGGACCTGGGGTTGCCAAAACGGGTGAGGGCGCAGTCGGCTCGCCTGATTTATCAGCTGAGTAATAAGAAGTGATTGAAGGGAAATTCAAATGAACTCTCACTGACAGGCGTATTTGCAGACAGACACACATACAAACACGCACATAAATTATCAGCGCAGCTTAATAGACTACAGGCAGTGGGGAACAAGAGCAGCACAGGGAGATGAGATAAAACAATGGAGTAAAAGTCTAAAAAAAAATAAACACGTTAGAAAAGCAGCTGAGGCTGATGGCTCGAATTATACTTGACATACGTTTTACCTCTTCAGTTGTGGACAAATTACTTCTTATGAGCCAGAAATATTGAAAAAAATGAACTGAAATCAAAATGTCCATGTTGTAAAAGTGGTTCCTTTTTTATTTCTCCACCTGGTTCTCTGTTTCTTTTCTTCCTTACATGCACAACCGCTGACTCCCCTGCACACGTCATCACCATTAGTGGAAAGTGCATTTAAAGCTGTCAGTCTCAACGTAGTCTGACCCTACTTGACCGAAACCCCACCACTACTGGTTCACACACATATATATATATTAATACACACACCTTAGCTCACATACCAGAAAGGCTAAGCTGTAGCTGTCAGTGTGTCAGTGGGTGTGACTGTCAATCACCCTCTCCAGGAAAAACGGGGGATGGGCATGAGTAGATGCCTGGATTTCTTTGTGATGTGCAACCTAAAGCCAGTTTGACCCCAGTGTGACACAGATTTTAAAGGGACTCATTCCAAACCCTGACCTCAGTGGCTCTGCTGGGCTCAAAGAGGACACTGACCTAGGAATCATGGGTATTTATGATGTCAGATCTCAGTCTATAGAGCTACTCCAACCAATACCTGTCGACCTCTTGCCCCGACCCACCACCCTCCTCATGTTGGTCAAATGGAAGTGAATGGGTTAAAAAGTCCAACTCTGCCCTGTAGGTCTAAGGCTATAACCTGTTTTACTAAAACTTCTCTGGGGTCTGTCTGGGTTCATGTACTTGACACTGGCTGTATAAATAAACTTGAAAAGTGTTGACCTGAAAAAAAAAAAAAAATGTAGAGGAAAATTGTCATTTTGAGACAAGGTCCAAAACATTTCCCTAATGCTGAGAGCAGGGCTGCACATTAGAAGACATCTGAAAAAGGCAGACGGAATACAAATGCTAGTGTACTCACATTTTGTTATGCAAAGTACTTCTTACACCTGTCTATTCCGCTCAGATTTACATTAATTCACTGCCGGAAAAGGGCGGGAGGTCAATTTAGATGCAGCATTAAGAGACACAGACACACCCTTTCTCGTCTCTTGTCTCTCCCATGCACGCGGATATGCCGTTCATTCCCTGTGTGCATCAGTATGCCGGATGCCCCATTTCCATCACCGTCCTGGAAGCAGCAGGAAGTGAAGTCATAATGAAAGCTGGGTCGATATGCTCATTAACCCCTGCAGTGTGTCTAGATTAACTGAATGTCGATAAACTACCCTCACTGCGTCTCGGCAGTGTCTACCAGACCACAGAAACAGAAAACAAAAGTTCATTTACTCATTCTCCAAACACCCAGCGATTGAGCTATGAGAAATGAAAAGCATATGCAGAGATTGGGCAATTTTGCTGGGCAACAATTTGGTCAACATTGGCATGGCATGGCAAGGCAGAGCAGGCAGGCTTTTTTAGCTGTAAGCAGAGATCCCTCTGTTAACTTGCAAGGTTTGCATCAGCAGCTTCAAATGTTAGTCAGCAGGTTTCAGTGCGACAGCATCAGAAATTCAAGATGGACATCTCTAATATCAAGACGATTCATATCCTTGTCACATTTTGTCATGTTATTACCATAAAAATCAATATATTTTTGGGCTATATAAATTGACACAAAATAGGGCATAATTGTGAAGTAGAAGGAACATTATGCACATTTCATTTCTTACAATAAAGTTCTAAAAGGTGTGATATGCCTTGTCAGGTCCAGAGGACTACAATCAGTCATTCACTCATTTAACTCTGCTGCTCAACTCACAAATGTTTTTCCTCACAGTTCTGGCACCTTTTAAGGAGAAATAAACATATTTTTCCACAGTATAGGATTTGTTACCATGACGCATTGACACAACACAGAAATAATTAACCAAACATAAATGTTTCAAACTTTCTGTATTATAAGTGACGACTGTTAATCTATGACATATAACCCCTGTACATTTTGGCCTTAGCCCAGAGCCTGCACAATGCCTTGCCCTTACCTTGCCAGAGTCAGGGCTCACATAGAGCTCAGTGGTGGTTTGGATTGGACAAGATGGCTGTCTGTCAAAGAGGCGGTCCAATACCTCAATCTGCTGCGGCGAGAACAGCTCCCCTCTCATCTGCTTCCTGAGGAAGTCCCGCCCACTGTGGCCATGCCCATTAGCCAGCGGTGACTCCTGTAAAACTGCACAGAGGGGACACCAGGTAGGAGTGACATTAGAAAGGTTGCAGCTGGAAAATGTTAAGAGGATGCAGAATAAAAGTGTGATAAAGAAGGTGGTAAAATGGAAAAGGTGACTAGAAGCAATGGCTTACTGGATATAATTCTAAGATGGATACGGGGAAAAAAGTTAGCTGTCTTAAAGAAAGTCCAGTGAACTGATTCAGGATTGAAAGACTTCATAGATTGTGGAGACTCAGAGAAAATCGCATACAAATGCAATCCATTACCTGGCATATGCTGTCTCTCCTTCTTGATCTCTCAGAAGTACCCCCTCTCCTCTCTTATAAACACAATCCTCCCGCCCGCTTGTCGTATCGCCCATACACACACGTACACACAAATATATATGGCTTCGGTATCAGTATTAGACTGTGAGCTCTTGTATCCTGCAGTTATTGCTCGGCTGAGGGACTGAACGAGACAATTATAAGAACTCTGAGGAGTCGCAGCCCACAAATGATTAGAAAAGAGAGAACGAGAGAAAAAGATAAAGAGAAAAAGGGGATGAGGGTGAAAATCCCCTGCTATAGAGCCAATTCATTGCTCCAAACTGCTCCTGAGAGCCTATTTTAGTCCTGGGGGTCACAGTGTGTTTGATGTGTGTCAGAGAGTGTGTATGCGTGTCCTGGGTAGTGATATGACAGACAGGTTGAAAAGAGGTACGGGACTTCAAATTTCTATTTTTTTTTCCCATTTGGACAGAAAATATGGATTCATTTGGGGAAAGGCTTTGGTTTGAAAGAAGAAGGAGAGAGATGTAGAGATAAAAAACCAAAGAAAGAAAAATGGACAAATAAAGTAGAAAGAAAGCCAAAGAGCTCATGCTGAAATGCTGTTTGATTGCTAAATAGGCTCAAAATCAAAAGTAAATATATTTTTCTAATAAATTGAATATAATCTCTTCAGTTTTGGTTTTAAAAATTCAAATCCAGATGATTTCTGACCTTTAGACTTCCACAAGATGATATTTTCTGCACTTATTTGGAGGTCAGAGCCAAAATTGTCCATACGGCAGAATGATTGAGACAGAAAAGTAGGAGCAAATAAATGGTTTATTTTTGTCACTATCGCTGCTTTTAATGTGAAACGCAGCCATGCCAAGTTTTGAGGTTGAGAAAACTACAACTTTCACCTCAGATCTACCACTTGATTGAAGTTCCTCTGGTGTATATTATTTATTGAAACAACAAGCCCACATTTCCTGATGATAAACTATGAGCAAATTATGCATGCGTTAAAATCGTCATTTGTCAAACTGCGTACAATTCATGACATGTTATTTCTGTACAAACAAACCTGAGAAAGTATGAAACAGGAAAGGGCTATACAATCCATGAGGATTACATCAAGAACTTTTCTCTCCATACTAATATTTGGTGGTAAAACTGTCATTAGTCATTTAGCCTCTATAGCCATTGTTTGTTTTACCTCGTTAACATTCATACTCACAACTTAGTTCAGTTTGCGATCAAAATTATGGAAAATGTAATTTTTTTACAGGTGTAACTTGGAGAACAACAACTTTCCACACTGGAGTTCTGACTCCAAGGTGTGCTGTTGATGTATTCCTAACTCAGAACATAGAAAATCCAGCTTTGAAAAAACAGACAGAACACAGCATAAGGGCAACAGCGATCGTAACAAATGTTCAATCTGCCTTTGTAGACTAACGTTCAGCCTTGTTAAAATTGTGAAGTAGTCCTGGCACGACCACTGGTTTGGGTTTATTTTAAAGACTTCGTCTACACCTCATATCTTCAGAGAGCATCTATGTGTCACATTCACAGAGTTGACAAACACTTTTTTCAGCACACAAACCGCTTTTCAACAGTTCTCTCGCCAACAAACACCTCGATCCTAATCTCTCTTTTACTCTTGTAGTCTCGTCACACTCGCACTCATACACAGGTGCTGGGAGCACGGCAAGTGCATGGCCCAGGTCTCCGATGGCAGACCAATCAGGAGACAGATAAAGGCGGTATGATGCTTTAGCCTGGTAACCCACGGCAACCCATTTAATCCCACTGGCCAGTCGCTGTGATGGAATTCAATTGATCAATCATGTAGCTCTGATGGCACCATTTCAGCCAGCTTATTGCTTTCTGCTTTCTCTCTAACACACACACATACATGCACACACGTACACTCCGAAACACTGACCTAAGCTCGCCACTGTAGCATACCCTCAAACGACCACAGAACGACAGAATGAAGAGGAGTTACTGTAGTTGAGCAGAAAAAACAAAGCTTTCACTTGTAATAATCAATATTGTCCATTCATGTGCGTGAATGTGTATGGATGCTTCTTGGCGTTGATGTAGGTGTGTTTGTGGGTGGGTAGCTTGATATCCGGCCTTCATTGTATCCATGGATGGGTAAAGAAACTCATTGCCGTGACGGGTTAAATCCTATTCACTGTCAGACACACACGCGCGCACGCACACACACACCCACAGCTGCCTCTATCTCTGTGATTCGGTCTCAGAAGGGAAGCGTTTCTCTTCCCTCTTTTTCAGAGCAGAACAAAACAAACAATGAACCTTCATTGTTCCCTTCTTTCTGCCTTTTCCCTCTCCCCTCCGCCTCTTCTGTCTTCCTCTCCGACGACGGCTCAGCCTGCCTTTGACTTTTTTTTAAAGCAACCCCACAAGCAGTTTGGATGATTAAATCCTAAAACATGGAAGAATTAAAGTTGTCAGCTATGCCAGTGTGTGCCTACTGAGGGTGGGATATTACCTGTGTGAATCTTATTAAAGTTGACATACTGTAGATTATCTCAGCAGGAGAAGTGTCTGACCTAACAACTGAAGTTTGTTGCTAAACATGTGAGTGGTTGTGTATGCGTGTGTGTGTGTGTGTCAAAAGATCAAAGTTTTGGGAGGTGCTGAGCGGAGCCACGGTTGAAGGGCATGGATCTGCCCACCCCCCTGCTTTCCGCCATCCGCCATATCTTTTTCTCACTCCAAGTTTCTTTTATACGGTAAGCTGCTGCATGTCACAGTGAATGCACAAGGGGGTAAGAGGTCAATGTGGCATTCTGGGTAAGTGCCAATGAATCAAGTTCTGCTTCACAAAAAAACCCCCAAAAAACAGCCTTTGGAGCTACGGCTGTACGTCGTATGACTTTCCTTCAAATAGGACAAAAATAGATTGAAATAAAAATAAAACCTCCACCCTGCAGTAATCGATCCACCTGTTCTGGAGCTCATGTCCATGTTGAATCCACAGAGACACACTCACACACATTCACACGCGTGCGTGCACGCAAGCAGCCTTAACGTGCAACAAGAATAGGTTAAGGTACAATGGTCCCCTTTTGGCCCCACAAGTCAAGTTCCTCCATTCA
The DNA here is from genome assembly GCA_903067095.1 of Girardinus metallicus. Taxonomy (NCBI): domain Eukaryota; kingdom Metazoa; phylum Chordata; class Actinopteri; order Cyprinodontiformes; family Poeciliidae; genus Girardinus; species Girardinus metallicus. The sequence continues at coordinate 22,957 of CAEGAE010097685.1, forward strand.
CTCCCATTCAAATCCATTCTGCTCTCAGTCACCCTCTACTTCCCCTCACTTTGGCTAGAGGGCACAGGTCACCATAGGGTTTTACCCCCACACACTCCTCCCACCAAAACACAAACACACACATACACACATACACACACATGCTACTGATTCTGCCTTCATGTGTTCCCACCACTTGCACAGCTGCTGTTTGAATGCTAATGTTACTGTTCTGGAAATAAAAATAGTCCTTATGCTACGTTATGATGTCAGCTCCTCCCATTAGTGTCCTAGTAATGAATGCAGGCTTATATTACTCTTCACCTCTAAACTGGTTTCTTTTTTTGTTATTCTTTAATGAAAATATGTCATCTGAAGTGAGGGGTGAAACCAAACCACACAATATGTATCCAACCCTGTGTCTGGGATGTTTGTCACTACCTTTAGCAGTATTTTGGGTTGTCAAAGTGACATTATTGGCCAAAAAACTATTGAAATAAATAAGAAATCAAGAAAAATGACAAATTTCACATACATTTGAAGTCTAACTGGATTGTCAAACTTTTGGATAATAGACAAAAACATTTTGTTAATGAATGCTATTTAATACCTCTTTTTTCAGTTTTCCCAAATCTATTGTTTTAGTAAGACAAGGTTTTGAGAAAAACTTCCCTCTTAAAGTATAAAACTCTCTTTCCCTGTACATAAAAGATGGAAATCATTATGGCAACAAGAAAAGGTTTCCGCTTTTGAGGTAAAGCTCCTGTACAAAAAGCAGAGACTCTGTGTCTTTTATGCAAATATGGATTTTCAAGAAAAACCTCAATACCAATACTCAAATGGAGCAAAACAATTGAAATAAATGTTATTCTTGGGAAATAAATTAGACATATTTGTATTGTATACATTTATGATATGCCATTTAAATTGAGCTAAGCAAAACCATAGAAACCAATGTCTAAAAATATGTGTAAACAGTTATAAATTAGTTGCAGATAAATGTGTAATCCTATATTTAAATGTATTTTCATAACCTTAGCAGCTCCACACATCCACATCACAAATTATATTTCCTCAAAAATTGTGCCATCCATCTTCATATATTTCTATCGTCCTTTCTCTCTGACTTCAACAAACGTCACTGTTCTCCACGTTAACTCCTACTGCACTGTGTAAAATATTCACGTTTTTTAATTGAACAGTCATTGTAACAAAGTCGACAAAGAAACAATGAGATTGTTGGCTTCATGTCTACATGACCTGTAGTATATGTGCGCAAATGTCAACTCCGACAAACATATGGGCGTACGTGTATGTGAGAAGCGTGCTGTATTGTTTGTCGGTGTGTATGTGTTTGTCTGTCCATGTCAGTGCATGCTGTTCCTGCTGTCGCCCCTTGCTGTGTGTGTGTGTCATTATCCAGCGGGGGCTGCTCTAATGGAAGCTGTGATTAGCAATGCTGTTAATTAGACCACAGAGCCAACCCCGCAGACCTCTGCCATAGAAACACTGCAGATAAAAAGCTCCCCCGAAACGTGACAGTAGGCAAAATCAGGCCTACATGAGGCTTTCTGACCACCTCAATGAAATATGAAGCAATACAATGTTTTGTTTTCATTTATTAAATAGGGTGACATTGAAAACAGTTCGGGTCAGTGCAAGTTGGTTAAAAGTTAATTAGTTATTTAGTCAAAAGTAGCCAAAAAATTATTATATTAAAGTTTTTCACTCACACAGAAAACTTTTTGTTCAAAAAAATTGTGTTCCTACACAACCTTCTTTTCTGTCAACCATTTCATTGGTTGACAGAAAAAAAGTTTTCAACGTCCTAAAGCAGCAAACCAGTCCCAGGTTATCACAGTACCAACATCATGTTTGATTGTTCTTCATCTAAAATGCTGTTAATTTTACGCCAAATGTAACAGGATGAATATCTGTTTCAAATCTCTCACTTTTCTCTCCTAAACCATTTTTATCTCTGTCTCTCTTTTACTACTGAATCATGAATATTGGCCTTAAGGCAATAATGCTTTAGATGTCCTGTTAGGGTTTTTACTGGGAGAACTGACAATGTGTCTTGGAGTAATTTCAGTAGATAGTGGCTCCCACTAAGATTCTGGTGAGACCATTTTGTAACCCTTTCCAGTCTGACAGATGCCCATTACTTAGGTTCTATTCTGTTCTTGAGTTTGTTTAGATGTGTTGCTTTCTGTGCTATTTAGAAAAATTTTGCATAAAAAACCATCAAATTGATGTTGGTTTCATAAAATGATGTGAGTGCAGCTGCAAAATGGACAGTTTTGTGTTTTCTGGTACCTCCTGGACAAGCCCCCAAAGTGTTGAAAAGTTTAATGAAAGCTGAAAAAGACATCCATAAATTTGCACAATGATTTGAGTATCGTAGTGCCAAAATTAGAATTTTTAGTTGTTTTATCTTTTTCAAAAATGTATCAGAAAATTTTGAGTATCTAGAACCATGAATCCTCTCATGACTTATCTGTTTCAGTTTGTAAGAAGTTGTGATGTTTGCATGTATATGTTAACTTGCTAGAAAGTGGCTAAACTTGATAACAAAAATGTAGCTGACTTCTCATCCTGATTTGTGTTTGGATTAAAAGCTCAGATTTAGCTCATCCACTGATGGGTAAGCAGGCAATATCGAGCACATCATAGTTCATCTGGGATTCACGTGGGTCCGGCTGAAACGATTTCAAAATTCATCAGGGGTGGGAAAATGCACCCATACGAAGTGTGTGTGTGTGGGTGTTTGTGCTTGTGCTTGTAAGGGGAAAGAGACACCAAACGAGTAAGAGAGAGAGAGAGAAATAGCCCCTGGTGGCATTCTGTCACCCTACTTCACTCCAACATCTGGTGCTGTCTCATTTACCGCAGGAGACTGTCTGTGTGATGGCTTTTTAATGCCACTGATTCTACCACATACACACTCATAATCACACGCACATCCGCTACACACACACAAAAAGGTTCACGCTCACATTAGCATGCAACATTGATCCAGTATGACAGCACATATGATCAATAGAGCATGCATTAATATTACTTCTCAGGTGGGCCTCCAGTGGAGCGCAGTTGGTAAACAAACGCGGGATTCTCATTCAAGATGTTTGGTTTACAGCTCCCAGACTTCATATATGCACACACTCGCATACATATTTGTCATTGATATTTATGTTTTTCAGCGGAGGAGATCTTCCAGGTTCCACCATCACTTTATCTGTTATTTCCAATGTGTACAGTCGAAATGTCAATTGGTTGGAAAATGCAAAGATTAGAAACATGCAGGATAACTATGTACCTTCATCCCTCTTCCTCTTGCCCACATCAGCAGCAGAGCTGATTCCCAGGATGCCACTGATTGAGTACGACGAGCCAGCAGAGTCGCTGGTGACCGCTGAAACCTGCGTGGCAGCTACAGTCGTCGCTGCAGACAGATCACATGGTGGATTAAAGGATGCATCATGAATCAGAAAAAATTTCTTTTAGTTCTCAAACTAAAGTTGGACTGAATTTGTTCCACCAATTTAAATTTTATTTAACAGTCCCGATATTAACACTGTTTGTTACACTGAGCCCAAACTTTGTGTACACATATATTAGATTTGTTCTCTTTGGAAAGTCAAATGCACCTCAGTTCTCCTGGAGTTAAACTCAACCACATTAACTAAACTTCACCAGGAAGAAAAATGTGCAACAAAATGTGTCTGTACTAGAGTCTTGCTCCTTGCTGTCTCCTCCTCTGAGCTTCCCCCTGGAGGAGACAAGTTTCTTGATGGGCGACACAGTTGTTGGCGTTTTGGTGACACACACACTGTATAACCTCCTGACACACATCCACAAATTGCAACATGCAGTCAGTCACTCTCAGGTCCCTTATCTGTAGGCGGATGTCGGGCTGAGTGACAGTATGGTATCCCAGGAGGGACGGAAAGGTGTGGCAACAGACATCCTAATCCTCTCTCCCAATCGACCCCTTCACCCCCCAAATCACAGACAGACGAGACCAAAAAGAGAGTAAGGGGGAAAAAAAACAAGACGAACCACGGGATCAGAGTCCTCTCAAGCCGTTACTCTTTTTGCTAACGACAAGGAGAGTATAATGAATGCATATCCCCTCTTTTCCCATCACTTGATTTAGCACTTCAATTATCTGATTTTCCTTTCTCTTTCTTTTCACTCTTCTTTTTTTTTTATCAGAACGTAACGCTCTTATTCTGCAAATCCAAATGTTCAATTTTCCGCCTGGGAGTGGGAGCCATTTATCTGTGTAATCTGTAAGCGTGCGTGTGGAAAAGAGAGCACGCACTGCGTTATATCTAGGTGTGTATGGATGAGGGCGGATCTGATAAATGCGCGTATAAGGCGGGAGTCAGGGAGCAGTGTGTGTGAAAATTAATTTAGATTACTAGACAATGTGTGATCATGAAGATACAAAAAGACAGCGAGGCGCAATCCACTGCAGGGAAAAGTGAGGGACGGTATTTGTCCTCTGAGATATTCACGGAGTAAAAGGGAGTTATAGTATATTTCCTATGTGGGAGTAAAAGGTTTTGGTTCACAGATAAAAGATTATTCAAATATAAGAAGTAATGTGAATCCTCAAATAAGAAACTTACTGAATACATTTTTGTTTTTTCATACCATTTTTTCCTCCATGGTCGACCCAGTGCAGGTGGTAGGAGACAGTTAAAATAGCATCACTGATGGACAATACCTCCCACCCCATGCATAAAGCTGCTACTTAATCTACATGCTTCGATTGCGGTTGCACATAAATTTTCCCATTGTGGCACAATAAAGTCAATTCTGTTTTACTCTGTTTTATTCTAATGTAGCCTCTAAGAGACAGACTTATGGTAGAATCAGTGAACTGCAACATCTTATTTATGTAAGTTATTCTAATTGTTTGGCTACCTGTTACTTGTATGTTATTGTGACACACTCGGACATGCAGAACCTTGCTCATTTTCTTACATAATAACCAAAAACTTTTATATTAGTTTATAAAACCTCCTACACCTTGAACATCTCGCTGAGATCTGTTCGATTCATCCTCCAGAAATACTCCAGCACAAAGCTACCAAGATATATTCATCCACTATGTAAACATGTGTAAGAAGGTGCTATAGTTAAATCTACTGGATGACATGCAAAATGCTCTAGGGCAAAATAAACACAGTAATTACACCATCTCCAATGTGAGACATGGTGGTTGTGCTTCATGCTGTGAGGACGCAGGACCAGGAAAACCGATTAAAGGCTGCAGAAGACTTGAGCCTGCGATGGGCAACAACTTCATACTTGCAGCCAGAGCAAATAAATCCAATTGAGAATCTACTGCAGCACTTCTTCCAAATTGATATTCATGGATGGCATCCATCCAATCTGAGTGAGTTTGAGCTTTCTGTCAAAGACCAAAGTCTACAGTGTATTAACTCAGGGAAATTGAATACAAAGGTATGCAATATTTGTGTTCATTAATAATCGTGCTTTGTGTTTATCAGAAAATATCTTAATAAAATAGGCAAGTTTGAAGCAAATCCAAGAATTTGGAAATTTCACTGCAGTTCATGAAAAGGTGTCTGAAATTTTTCTTATGAATAACACTACAACAAATTCTTTTTACAGACATTTTCCCATACAATGAAGGATATTTCTGTTCTATTTCATGTTGAGAGTATGATATACTGGTACTGTAAACAAGGAGTCAAAGGTGTTAACATCATGACTAACTTTTATCTTTACTCCTCCAGTAAGACTCAGAGTTGACTTTTCTGCACAAGAAAATATCTTGACTTGCTCAGATGTCTCTTAACAACACCAAAATAATTTAAACCCATTCCTATGGTCATAAAAAAAAGTCTTTGCATTTCTCGTTACGTCCCTAATAATGGTGACATTTTGCTAAACTGATATATTAGGAGTGTCTACAGCAGCCTCTGCCTTCCACCATCTCAGCCGACATCTCACTGAGAGAGGAACCAGAATGTGCTGGAGGAACGTACCTAAGCTGTGAGCCGACACCGAGCCCGTTTGACCAGGCTGCTGCTGAACCTTAGTCCGTATGATCCTGCAGAAGAAGAGAGGAGATATTAGTGTGTATGAAGTGGCTTGTTTGAGAGATCCTGAGTGACAGAGAGAACATGACCATCGTGGGAGCAAAGCTGGGTGTGTTGGGGTGTGTATGTGTGTGTGAAGTGGCTTAGGCAGGCTGACAAGGCAGAGGGGCCTCACACTTCCTGCTTGGTTGATCATGCAAGCCTTTTCTTCCTCTTTTCTTTTTCATCCTTTCCTCCCCTTTTCCTCTCTTCTCATTTCCTTTCCTCCATTTTCCTTTTTCTTTCCTTTTGTATCTGTTTCACCTTCCTTTTTCTCTTTTTTTTGGCTCACTCGTTCTTTCTCTTATTTCCCCATCCCTCCCTCTGTCGCTCCCTCTATGCACTCAGGGGAAAGGGGTTGTCATTGTAGCATCGTGTAGAACCACTGAGCTGCGGCCACTTCATACATATGGAAGCTGGGGGCCTCTTTGCAATTCCCCTCTTCCATTCCCACACCGAAAAAGATACACAGATAAAACACACACATTTATGTTGTTCCGTGCTTCGTCTACAATCTGCTGTTACAGTTTGATACCCAAACCCACACATCACACAGACTGTGGCACCTGTTGATGGAGCTGACGCTGGGAACGCTGTCGTTGTCGCAAACTCTCTCGGCCAGGAGCCTGTCCCGGATCTCCCAGGCAAACATGGTGGGATTTTGGCGCTTGTAATCGGCGATCTTGTCGACCACTTTGGGTGTAGCAACCTTTGGTTTGGATCCCCCGATTACCCCAGGGCGGATGCTGCCCGTTTCATAGTACCTGTAAGGAAAAGCACAGGTTTGCCTGAAGCACAGACGGGAACATAAAACATGTTGGCAGAATTTATGTGAAGAGCTCCACTGCTTTGCAAAACCCCTGAGTTAATTTTATATGAAAGATTAACAGAAAGCACTGCATAATTGTGAGGTAGAAGAAGATGTTACACATAAATTATAATTCAGCCCCTCGAGTCATTACTTTGTTGAACCACCTTTTGTACAACTAAAAGTCTTTGCAGCCTCTAATAGGTTTTCTTCTAGGTTTTCCCTTCATTTAACTCTATTCATCTTCCCTTTAGTGCTGATTAGCTTTCCTACCACACACCCCAGTTGGTGTGGTTCCACCACCATGTTTTAGGATGTGGACTATGTTGAGGATGATGCACACTGAACTTTATGCTTCTAAAGGGAAAAAATGTGGAAAAGTTCAAGAGGTAATGGTACTTCAAGGCACCGCACATAAAAGATTTTAAGAAATAGTTTTTTTTAAATCATTTATTTTAAAAACCGCCTTCTGTCTTATGCATATTCACTCCGTGTAATAGCTGGTTGGTAGACAAACTTACCAAACAACCAGCTGATGATGGAACAACAATTAAGGGAGCATACAACATTCAGGTTGCCAAACCAATAAAAAAAAAGATAATTCTCTCTTATATTTTCAGACTTGCTCTGGATCAGCACCCATGATAGCAAAGATAGAGTTCATTTTGAGGTTTATTCTAAAAGTAGCAGTGTTATATAGTTGTAATCCACATTTAATTTAAACCTGTTTCAGATGTTGTGGTCAGTGTCAAAGCTAACTATATCATTTAGGATATTATAAGATCAAACTGTACACAATCAGGCATTATTTATTTAGTAAATGAGCTACAATTGCCTTTTGTAGGTGCTGCAGCCATATTGGATCTTTAGGACAGGGTTATGGAAAACCTTCTGATTTTCCCAGCCAGAATTAAAGACTTCAAAGGTTGATGTTGTACCATCTTGAACTTCTGATTGTAAATGGAATATGGCATGTCTGCAGGAGATGCTACATCTTGCTACTAGCTACCTTCCCCATTAAAGCAGACACAGTGCTACAATGCTACAGGGGCATTATTCATTTCCACTGTCACCAAATGTTTGCTCAGTTTGCAAAGTCAGTAACTCAGTTTCAGTTGGTTGGATTTCCTTAGACAGAAAACTTTTTACCAACTGGCTAAATAGTGTGAATACGCATGGAATCTGTCGATGTGATTAAAACGGGTCATTTTGAATGAAACAACCAGAACTGGATAAATGGACGAAAAATATTTCATTGTCAGATATTATGAAGACCTTGTTGAAAATAAAAATAGAAACAATGTCTTTTAATCAGCTATCTTTAATTATAAGAAAAAATGTTTTTATCTATTAGAAAACACCCGTCGTCATTTCTCATATGTTCACTCATTGACTCCAGTTATTTTTCAGGAAACTAGTGAAATGGAAGTGTAGATATTATTTAGAGATAAAAATCTGAAAAGTGTGGGATGCATTCGTATTCAACCCCTTTATGCACCACAAGCAATTACATCTAGGAGTCAGCCAGTTCGTAAAAAGGGGTCCAAATTGAAATTAGTAGATGAAAAGTGAGAAAGCTGAAGAAGCATGAATATTTTTGTGAGGCTCTGCAGCACAACCAAGATCAAATCATTATGTATATCGTTTTTAAATTAATTTGACACAGTGAGTAAAGTTTTAACTAATATTTATTAACCCTATGGCCTTTCTTCTGTTGTATTCTGTGAATGACATCAAACACCTTCAGCTTGTTACATAATGCTGCATCTGTCTGATTCACATTGAGATATCAGTGTCAGCTAAATTGTTTAATGCGACTGTATCCCTCTCAAACAGCCATGACACAATGCTTCTGATGCCTGACTCGATCTGCTGAACGACTGCTGTTTTCCCACATAGAAAAAAATTGAAGCGTTTAATGTCCACCATGGCTATTTCATGAATTTATTTGCATGCAGAAAGGGCAGGAGGGCAGGAAATGGAAGCATAGCTAGTGTGCCGCTCAGCTTGCAGAAAAAAAAATGCTGGTGTGTGTTTGCGTGTGTGGAGGGGGTGTGGGGTGCTTTGCTTGGCTGCAAGCTGTCAGTCAGTCTTAAACCTGCTGCTCTCCCTCCACTGTACGGTGGAGTAATCCTTTCCGTGAAGATGCGAGTTGCTGTAAATGTGTGCCTCCTTGTCTTTCTCCCCCTGTGTGTGTTGCACTTTTTGACTCCTCACAGCTGGAGCATAAACACAGCTAAAGGAGAAAAAAACAATCTATTTTCAAATGGAAAACAATTTAAATTATTCACAGCTGAATCATTGGTGAATAAACGAGCTCGGTTATTGATATCCTGCTCAACGATGAGCCGACGCGCTCGCTCACTTGCTCACACACACACACACACACCAAGAGACACACACAGGGTGGTAGAGTTGGTGTTTTTGTTCTGCTGGCACCAGAGACAGAGAGGAGAGGATAAAACAGCCCTCCCTCCTTCCATCCATCCCTCGGTCCCTTCTCCTCCCCCTCACAGTAACGCTTCAGTGAGTTGAATGGCCAGGAGAGGGGAAGAAAGAAAGAGATAGAGAGGGAAAGACAGAAAGAGGGAAAGGGAGGCATGAGAGAACAATGAGCAACACATTTTTTGATATAGCTGAGGGTCGCTGTTGCTAATCCTTCCCCACTGTCCCCACAAATGGTCTCTATGTCTCTCATTCATTTTTCTTCGTGCAGCACTCCACTCTCTTAACACGCCTTTTTCCTTTCTGATTGTTCTTCCATTTATTCCATTCTTCACCTTACTCACTTTTTTTGGTTAGTGGTGGCTCAGAAATATTGTACCACTTTCATTTTGATGCTAATTCAACAAAAAGAAAAAAATTGATGAATCTTTTTCCCATTGTTTGCCTTTTTTCTCTCTCTTCTAGGGGACAGAACAAGCAGGGATTTGCTCTTGAATTTAGCTTTGAAAAGCCAGACAGACACACAGAAGAAGGAGAGAAAAGGGAGGTGAGAAGATTCACAAAACTGAGAAGCATCAGGGAAGACTTACGGGACACAGAGGCGAGAGGGGGAAGGTGAAAAGGCAGAGGCAAGTGAAACTGAAAGCCAATATGTCTGAAAATACAACTTATGTGTGCTGAAGAAGTAAGAAGTTTTAAAAAATTGACCAGTCAGCTTCTCCACCAACAAGCTCACATCAACCCAAATGTAAAGCAGTAGTTACAAACTACAATTGTGTAAGCTCTAACAGTTTTAGCCAAGATGATCCTTTAGATGTTGGAGGGATTGTACAGGAAGAATTTCGAGTTAAGGACTTCTGGTCCCTTTTACAAATATTGTGGGTTGGCGTAAGTCTTTAAAAACCCTGGACCTGCAGAATTTTTTGGACTCGGTCGTTATTCATTGGTAGCTTAACAACACTGCCAACTACTTACAAGGGTAAACTGTAATGTAGAAATGCTTCATTTTCATTTATTTAAAATTGTTTAGAGCACTAACAAGTTTCAGATTTTGTTAAACTTTTGCAGTCCTCAAGTAAAATGAATTAAATTTGTTTTTTTGTTTTTTTATCAAAAGCTAAAAAATATGATTGTATCTGTAAGTTCATTTCTTAAACTCTAAAATGCCAACACAAGACATGACTACAACACTCCACAGTCAGCCAAATAATAACCAGCCATGTTCATGTTCATTTCGTACTGTAAAGGGACAATACTTAAATGCAGATACTTTTTGCTTTTCTTCCATAAAAGTACACATTTTCTCCCAGTTTCTAGTCACAAAAAGGGCAGCAGTGAAAGTCATCAGTATTGTGCTGGCATGTTTGTCTTTTACCTGCCCAGTATCTTGCTGACGCATCCATGGCTGACCCGTAGCTGCCTCGAGATGTCGCAGGGTCGAACCCCTTGATGGGCGAGCTCCACTATTCGCTGTCGGACCACGTCTGGAAGGGGTCTGCCATTTACAAACACGCCTCCGAGCTGGTTCACGCCGCCATGTCCTGGAAAAGAGGCCACAGGAAGGATGCAGACAAGTGACAGAGGTAGAGGAAAGTCAGGGTTTTGGTTAGAACCACTTGGGTCTTTAAGCGCCGCATTGTTAAAGATATGACTTTTACAAAAAAAGAGAAATATTTTCAAATGTGAATGACAGCATGTGAATTGAAGATGGAGTGGTGATTTTTTTTTAAAAAGATTTCCAGTAGAGTGAATTTAATAACCTGACAAAACAACCATTTTTAATTCAAGCAATAAAATCCTTGAAACAGTTTGTATAAATGGTTAGATTTAAAACAAGTATATCTGAGGTGAAATTGATCACATTTGAGAGCTATATGATGTTAAACCAATGTTTAAAATGCTCTTACTGAACTAAATTATTTACATTCTAATTATTTTTATGATAATTTTGTTGGTCTAATTTGTTCTCTCATGTAACAAAGACATGAAGTGTAATTGAAATGACGGTTCACTCTAAACTTTTAGAGTTTTCCTGACATCCACAGCTTACATAACAGCAAATGCATCAAGATTAAGAAGTTCAGATTGCTAGCAAGTCCGACTTTGCCATACGTGCCACTGCTTACATAACTGAAATGGATAAAAACTTAAATTCTTCAAAACTTTCTCAACAATACAATCCATATAAACATAGCCTTACTGTTCACTGGTCTTCACACAAAGCAAACAAGATCAACATTTGACTGAATCAGTAGCTTCAGTTCAATTCTAGTCAAAATGTTTAATAAGTTGCCAAAATACAGTAGTTTATGTCAGAATTTAACCATTGGATTACAATGACACCTTGCTAGAACAGATCTGAAAAACGTATTGCTATTTTGGGAACATTTATACTTTATATAGTTCAGTGACAACGTTGAAGTCAAACCTCTTACAATGCTGAGCATTATAAACTTTAGACATGAACGCCACATCATAGTGGTGGTTGTTGAATAAAAGATGAGGATAGCTTGAAGAGGTTTCAGTAACGTTTCAGTCATTTTGATTTTTGTTCTTTTTAATGTGGAAGACAAATCAACTGTAAGGAAGGAAACATTTTCTTTACTGAGAAAATCTAAATGTATTCTATTGTTTTGTTGTTTATGAACTGTATAAACTGAAAGAAAACTACATCTAACTACAAAAACTACATCCAAAGTTAGATGTGTAAGAGATTAAAAAAATTATTTGAAAATAATTATACTTAAACTAATTAGAATTAAAGTACAAAATGTAAAGCATTTACTGAAGTTTTGTTAATTTCATTAAGTATCTAATCCTAAGTACCTGTTAAACGTACAAAACTTATAACAAGTAATTTAATTTACATGACAAAAAATTTACATAATTTGTTGAAAGGAATTTTATTTGTTTACCTCTTAAAGTAATTCTTTGGTTTGGTTTGGTTTGACTTTATTAAAAGTAGTGTAATAGAAGCATAAACAAAGTTATATACAAACAAAATTAATTTTAAACAAAACCACACAAAACAAAAAAAGAATAGTAGTAAAGTATATTTACATGTTCAAAGGGGTGGGTAGAAGTATGAACACCCACCCCTCTAACATTTGTAGCTTCATCAGATAAATTATTATTCCTGTTAACATGTTTTAAAAAAAGATAAAAACATTTACTGTGATACTGAGATTATTGGTCATAAATTATCCTGTAGCAACCTATACCTCATTGGTCACTCTGGGTTTGTCTTTGATAAACTGTCTTTTTTGTTTTCTTAACTTTTTATTGCAAATCATCCTAATGTATAAATTAAATGCAATATTTTTTGTAACCTTCACTTTATTAGCTTGTGTTTATTAAAACCCAAAGCAATAGTCCAAATTTGATCCGAGAAGAAAAACTTAATCAATTCTGGATGGCAACAACACAGGCATTGCCCTCCAAACTGGAGTCATTTTTTAATGCAGCTGATCTTCACTATGTCTCTCATTTATCCTGTGAAGCAAAAGAATATCAGTTGCACTGCTCTACAAAAGCAACTTTTTTCCAATTTCACCAAGGGGCAAGCTAAGCAAAGATGGCAATTAGGTGAAGGGATTTCAATTAATTATTGACCAAGGCCTCGGCTCGACCCCACAGTAAAAGATGCTGGTAATTTTTCCCTCTGGGGAAGGAGGGATGAAAGTAAAGCAGGAAATAGATAAAAACAAAAAGCAAGACTGAAATACACTAGAGTAGAAGAAAATACAAGCTGCAGCTTAAGGTAATTGAAAAACCTCCTGGAAGCAGGATTTATTTTATGTACTTTAGCTATTAGCTAAAAAAATAAATAAAACAAAAACAATCACATGTGCTTATTATATATATTTATATCATACTTATAAATTTTGTTCTATTAAGTTTTTAAAAAACAAACTTTCTAAGCAGTTCAACAATAAATCAGAGTGAACTCTGAAGCACATGTTGCCCATGAATACATTTCCAAACTTCACAGCAAACATATAAAGGCTCTTTACTCTGGACTAGATTTAAAAATAATGATCTGAGATGTTAACTTTCTTCTGCCACTCCTAGGGAAAAAAAAAAAAACATTCCCTCGCTCCGCAACCACCGAGTTTGTGTTTGTACTGTATATATACATGAATCCCACCAAAGGCAAAGTGTAAATCAACTTTCCCCACCGTTTAATCCACTAGCTTTTGTATTACCATAGTGATTACGTCTTTAGGGGAAACACACACGCACTCTCTTCTTTACACACAGACACTAATCCTAGCTGTGGGGGTAATAGATTTTAAACACATAACCCCAGCAGGGGTAGCGCCTGAAACAGCAGGCTGACCCGTGAACCAGCCGCTTTGCCTTCGTCTTCTCATCATCAGTACGAGGAAAAATAAGAGTAAAGATACACCATGTCTCCAGCTCTAACATAAATAAGTCAATGTAAGAAAGAACTCTACAAACACCTCTAATAAGGATGGTCTGGCTCTAACCTTACCGCTTTGTCTTTTTAGATGTAAGAGGGCTCATTAAGCAGACACCAGCACAATTTGAAAAGCAATCACTCTCGACAAAAGGCAGTAATGTATCTGGAGAAAGTGAGAGGTATCTGTTTATGCCATTCCTCTCAGAGCTACCCTCAACCAAGGCTCAGTGATGAAATGTTATTATCTACAACAAATGTTATCTTTGAAGAAAATATGAGATGATGTGGCAAAAGAAAGCCATTTTTGTCATAAAAAAATAACTAGTTTGCTAAATAAAATAATTAAATACAATGAGCATGAGACGGTTAATTAAGGTATACCACAGTTTTACCTAGTTCTTGTTGCAAAACTGCTGAAGTTCCCCTTCCTATTTCCTCTAAAGTTAAACTCCTTCTTTAAGATTTCAGAGAAAGTGCTTTAGGGAACCGAGTTTTCTCTCTTTGTACTGAGCATGGAGTAACGCACCGCTGCTCTTCCTGCACCCACTACTATGCACTGCCAGTAAGATGGCTGAAATAAGACCCTAATATTGCTGTGTTTACTTTGTAATGGTTATTTATTTTATTTGTTTCATGTGTTGCCTTTGTGGCAATGCCTCTCCTGGAAAACAGATTTTAACCCAATGAGACATTAGTTACCTGGATAAAAATGATTCATTAATAACTCTGTTTTAGCACTACAGTGTGAGTCAGATGTCTGTAAAGCAGCTGATTACAGCAGACAGCCTGACTATTTAATCAGATGATATCAACTAGTTATGCATGTTTTAAAGTATGTGGAGCAGAGCAATAAAGAGCGAATCAAAATTAAACTAGCAACAAAGGAATTTGTAACAGTCTACATGTTATGTTAGAAGCAGTATAAATAATTGTTGCTTTTCTATTTTAAATAAAATGTAACTGGGTCCTTTGAGACAATTTTATAGTTATGCCTTTAAACCATGAGAAATACATAGTGAAAATCTTTCATAAACACACTTAAAATCGCAGGTGCAAAGGAGGGGAACTAGACTCAGAATTAGACTTTTTTCAGCTGGAAAAGATAATCTTGATCAAGTTTGCTCTGACTGTCAACATATTGACAGTCAGACATATAGGTGATGGACAGAAACTGCTCAAGATTATAAGGCAACGTGAATAAGAGCATTTCTGAGCATCAAAAACCACAGGATGTATTTTAATTCTCACATCTTTGTTTAGAATATTCTTGCAAAACATTCATTGCAATTGGTAATACTGCCTGTAGACTTATGGCATTAACAAAATATCCTTGTTGTCATATAGTCTGAGCAGACTGTAATGTTTAGCTATCAGAAGTTTAATTTTAATTAGGAATGCAAGCATTGTCACCATCACACATAAGTAGCATCCAATAATGCTTTGTCTTTTGTCCCCTAGATTGAAAATTTCTCCAAAGCCATTTGGGTTTTTATCAGTATCAATTTTTAAATGAAAACTTACAAACAATGTTCAAAGATATGAGTCTGTCCTATGAAAACGGGCATTTACTTCTTCCAAGACAGGCGCATTTTGTTCAGTGGCAGTGATATGGACAACAGGGCTCACCTCACTGAGTCGTTTGTGGACACACGTAGTTTGAATCTTTTTCACAAAACATCATCATTTTTATAAAGCATAAGACCTAGTTTTGGAAACATTCATGCAAAAACCACAGGTAATTAGGAGGGAATAAAAACATCATGCAACAAAACTCCCCAGCCAATGCTCTGACCCTTGAGCCAACAGGGCGCCTCTGGACCAACTGTTTCATTATAAAGGAGAAATCCACTTATTTACTGTGACTGATTTCTGGGAGTTTAAAGGAAATGATCACAAAATCTCTGCCAGTCCCATTCAGCATAGAGAGCATGCTGTAAAGAGTCTGCTGACCTACATGGACAAATCTTTTTACACTCTCAAACCCTCTGTGTGAATCCTTTATGGCTGTATAAGGACATTATTCCTTTTCCCTCCTGCCCTCATTATTATTTCCCGAAACCTCTCAGCGAATAAAAGCAGATTTTCTGCAGGTCGTTTATAGAAGCCTGCTGTGCTAAGTCCTCCTCACCACAGGTATCTGCACTGAAGTCTCCCCCCGCCCCTTACCCAACCATTCTCCTTCTTTCTCAGATAAGAGTAAATGAAATGGTTCCTTTCACCCCTTCTATCTGGGCCAGGGCATGAAAAATACGCCTTGCTTTGTGAGGAGATGGAGAGGAATGACTTGTGACCCACAAAAAACCTCCAGATAACTATTTATTCACTTATCTGTGTATTGACTGTTGGTATTAGGCGTTCAGACTCTCACATTTTTTAAAGGGTTAAGGTATTGGGGATTATATGTTTGAAATTTATTTTCCAAACCTATAAATACTGATAGGGGCTAACGCAGAGGCATACACGTCCTATAAAGGCATTTGTTTATCAGCAGCTGTCTGATCACAGCCGGCCGAAGGAATAAGCAAACGAATAAGCTGCTTATAGCTCTCAGGCCAACAGGGGGAGCCCAAGAACACATGACTTCTCATATAAAACACAGACCTTAAAGGAAGGAAGATATATACTTTTTTTTTGTTGCTTCATATCATATTAAAATGTTACTCCCTCATCAAAAATATACTTGGAGTGTCGCTTTCAATCTTTCATGCATGTTTGAGAAATTCTTGAATCTCCCATGGCAACCGTTGGGAATGCCTAAAAGTTTGTTCTCACAAAGCGCTGCCTATTTACTCAAAGGAGAGCTGCAATCTCAAGTCGACCTTCCGCCTCACAGGACAACCTCACTCTCAGCTCCTCCAGACTAGCAGCAGCAGCAGCAGCAATTACCAAATACTAAGTGGAACTGTGTGTCTACTAAGATTATCATACAAACTACTTTTCGATCCAACTACCATATAAGAACAGTTGGAAACGGCATAATGAGAAGCACTTTTGTGAGGCACAGTGTCAGAAAAAGCCTCTGTCTCTCTTCTTAAAGAGACAGAGGCCCAATTTCAAGGCATCAAATTGCAAAGTCAAATTAATTCTAAGTTATGCTTCACATATACAGCATTTTTATGGCAATTGACGGCAACATAGTTGCATAATACAAATAATATCCCCCACCTCCAAAACATCAAATTTGTTTGCAAACTTGTTTTAAGCACATTTCAAAAGCTCATAAATAGCATTTTTAATGAAAAACTCTAACATTTAAATTAATTTGTGATTTAAACAAACTGTTAGCTGTATGCCTAGTAAGACCTTATTTATCAGAATAAAGGGAGTTGAATACAAATGCAAGGCCCAGTATTATTTCATATTTCTAAAATATATACAAATCATAAGTTTCCTTTCACTTTGTAAGTATGAATTTCTTTGAGTTGGTCTATCACTAAAAAGCTACCACAAAATCTTTGAAGTTTGTGACTGCAACTTGATTAAAAGTAGAAAAAAAATGAATACTACTGAAAGATGCTGCATTTACTGCCATTTATGTCGTCAACAGAGCGCAATATATATTGTGATGTCGAACAGAGAACATTCTGTAACATCCTCTGTTTAGTTATTGGCTTTCTGAAAATAAAGGCGCTAAACACTCAACAGATAAACCATCACCTAAGACAACTCTGTAGATTTTTATAGTATGTCTATTCTATACTTTTCCTAAATTTGAGTGAGTTTATGTCCAAGCCCAACAAATACATTACTTTCTTGCAGGAATTCAATCAACAGTGTCCTGCTCAGTGGGTATTGTTGCAAATTAGACACCAAAATCTTGCCAAATTAGGGGTTTGGGTTTTTAGGAGTCTTTCTCCCAAAGCCGTCTCTGGAGAGAGGAAGGTGTTGGCAGAGGAAGCAGCTTCATTTTCATCCGTCTGAATCAGAGAGCGGCAGAGCCAGCCAGGAGAGACCCAGGGGGTCATTATGCATCCCTGTTGTATTTTATTTATTTATCCTTTATGGGAGCTGACTTATAGGAGCCCACCACCTCCTTAAATGTTTGATTGATTCACTGTTTCTGAAAAAGGAGAAGAAAAAAAAAATTACTAAGATAAAGCAGAATATATTGGAACTCCCCCATCCAGAAAATAAGCTCCATTAGGGCTCTCTGTCTCTTTCTTCCTGCTACATTCCTCAGTGTCCTTCTCTCATCTCTCATCTGCCTCGTCACGGCCTGACGACTTAAAAATACAGCCACAGAGAAATGGCAAACAAAACACCACAGATTCTCGCCTTTTCTCAATATTTTCTATCGTGAAAGAGGAAAAAAAAAGCCAGAAAGAAAATAAAAAGGTTGGATCTGTAAATGACTTTTGACTGAAAGCTGCTTGGTATAGTTGCCTCCAAGAATACTGATGAAGCAAATTTACTTGAACAAACAATAGCTAGATAGATGTAGCTGGCGTGTTAAAGGTGGCCTGTGATGTTATTCTGCATTTCCTTTTTTTTTTTTTTTTTTCCCCAACCTGATTTTGGAAAATAATTATGTTTGGGACAGAAATGGGATAATAAACTGTTATAGAAATGGTGTAGAAGCATAGAGCTTCTCCAGAAAGATTAACAAGAAAAGGCTTATAATCTTAGAGTGGTACTCCAAAAACTATTTAAGATTATTTTATGATACTGTGGAAAACTTTACATGCATTAACAGGCATGAATAAATAAATAAATACATGTGACGATGGGGCAAGGGGGAAAAAAGCAGCAGCAATTACCAGTTTAAACGTCAAGTGTTTGCGTGATTACAATTATTTTCATCAGGTTGTAAAGTTTGACTCTGCCTGATTAAAGTCTATCCTTTTTTACCAGTTTGTACAAATTAGATTTCTACCTCTGCTCACCAACATATAGGCCACAGCCTTGCGCGTTTAATATTCGCTATACCTTCATTACCATTACAATACATGATTATGAAATTCAGCTCATTATCATCACAATTACCTGGAATAGATTTTTTCTTTACATATATGTTACTCGCTGTAGACAATTTCCCCCCTAAAGCTATAATCGGGAGCTCATTCACCTGAACTACGCAAAAAAAATACAGAAAACCTCATAATATACATATATTTTTGAAACTCCAAAAACATTAAGAGCAACCTTTTTAGTAAAAAAAAAAAAATGTTTGAACATGGCTGAATGTTTAAGGGAAACTTTTATTTGGCGCAGAGACACAAACAAGGTGCAGCATATTCCCTGCTGAGCTGAACTTTGGGCCTTTTTACGCACAAGCAGCAGCAGCAGCAGCACACACAGAGAGAGGGGAGAGAGGCGCACATCCAGAGTCGCACAACAACATTTCCACGCGTCACACTCGATTCCCCACGACCTCTTTCTCTCCCTACCTTTGACATTTTTTAAGGTGTAATCGTTTTAAACCGTCTCCGCGCTCTGACATATATAACTTTAGCTCCGCTGGTTCACCGTCAGCCCTGCGGATCATTGGCTTCTGGTGAAATGGCGCGGAAGAGGAAACATGATTCGTTCTAGCTCTGAGGTGCGTGTGTGTAGTTTTTTTTTATTTTTTATCTCCTTTCTTTTTTCTTTTTAATCCGGCGGGATAACACACCGTGGGAAGTCCTCTATATCAGTCATACATTCTATACGAAAATAACCTGCAGCGGCAGAGAACAGAGGAACAACTAAACGTAAAATGCGAAAGGTGTGGAGGATGCGCTCATGCAGTTTTGAGAGTACTAACAAAAGGCAGACAGGAAAATTCAATGACAGAATAAAAATAAATAAATAAACACTTGAAAAGAAAATTAACACAAAAAAGAAACTGCATTTATTCGTATTGGTGTGAAAAAATAAAATAGAATTAATTTCTGTTCCCTTATTATGAGTGAATATATATATAAAATATGACAATTGTTTTTTTTTTTAAATTCAGTTATCCGATAAGACAATATCATAAAAATCCCCACTATTTTGAGTATAAACGCAAACAAAAAGTATGAAATAAGGCCCTTCTCTCCTCCGCAACACTGATAAAACAGTGTTAAAATTGAACTAACGAACTGGCCTCATAATACGCAAATATTTTATTTTGGCAAGTTTACATCCACGTTTATCAGTAGAAATTATTTTACAGGTAAAAGTATAAAAAAAGTTGAATTCAGACAAATTACAAGGACTTTCATTTGATTTGTCATCCATGTTAAAAAAAAAACACACAATTGATTTGCCATTGAGGCATTAAATATTCGTAATTATTTTTAAATCTGCTCTAAGTTGTATGTAAATATTTCCCTGAATGTAACATCTCAGCTATAAGATGCTTGGCTAGCAAATCTGACATTAGCATTAGCACTGTCGCTAAGCAGTTTAGTGGCAGATATAAATTTTAATTTTGAAACTTTCTTAGTTTCTTAGTACTTAATTTTTACTTTATTAATTAATAATACACATATTAGCCATATTGCTCTCTGCTGGTCACGCACACCAATGAGAGTAGGCTGACTGAACTAACAAATGCTGTTTCTTTCTAATCAAATGTTTCAGTACAATTTTTTTTTTTAATTCAACACATTATATTTAGAAATGAATATGTTTAAGTAGAAATTTAACAACTTCTAAGGCTAATATTAAACAACCACCAAAATTTGTTTTTATAGTGTAGCACCGCATAGAAAGTTGCATTTTGAGGATGAAACAAAAAGGGAATAAAAGAAAAACATGCATTTAAACCTATTTGTACCTAAAAGTGATCTCTGAGATTTTTTAAAATAATAGTTCTAAGTTTGTCTTTAAAAATAAAAGTTCTGCATATAAAAATGAAAGTTGTGCTATTGCTAAGGCCAATCAATTCAAAGACCTTTTGGGGGTGAAAACAGTGAGCCTAACACACAAAGCAGTGTCCGCCATGTCATCACTGAATGCCTAAGTTGCGCCCCCCCCTCACATGAGGTTCCCCCTGCATGCAGCAGCTGTTTCCCCCAAGTCTTCTGGAGCCAGACTGTGACCTGTGAGCAGAAGCTGCACGTGCCTTAACCTGTGGCTCTGATTGCACTATAAAAAGGACTTTTGGAAAGAATTAAATGTTAGCCATTAAGAATATTTACAGTTGAATCAAGCACATTAGTTTGTGAATGTAATGTAAATAAATTCTTTATTGGTAAATAATTGTACTTTATTATGGGTTAAAGATAGCAATATTCAAAGTCCAGCAGAAAAAGTAGGGCTAAGACGCTTCAATCGGTCGTATATGGTACGTATGCATTCACGTAGTAAAAATGAATGCATACGGGTTGGAATTGAAAAAGCCTATAAAATTTAAGCAAAGTTAAGTTTGGCAACGTTGCTGCTGAAGTCAAAATTGCTGTAACAAGAGGAGCTTCTTAATAACCCCAAGGGAGACATTGCCACGGAACGGCACATCTAAGCTAAGGTTGCAAAGTTAAAATGTTTACATTCCAACTTTTTAAGAACAGACTCAAGAAGGTTATCACTATTTCTGTAATGTAATATGTCATAAATATGAGCCTATTTTTTGTGCTTGTATTGTAGATCTTTGTCAGTTAGAGATTGACACATTGAGTTGGAGTAGTAAATTTAAAGATAGGTTGAGAGTTTCACAAAGCAGATTTTTAACTGTTAAACTTATATAGTTTTTACTCAGAAATACTGATTATTGTCTGCCTAAATTAAACAAATGCAAATTGTTACACCGCTTCCCCTGGTGAAATTGAAACAGAGCGTTTTATCAGAACCTAACCAGAGCTCTACTCTTCTGGTACTGTTTGTGAATCAAGTTCTGCTTTTAGTCATGCTTTGATAACCCCCCCACCCCCCCCCCCGCCCCCTCCCCCCCCCCCACACCCCCCCTTCCCCCCCCCCCCTCCCCCCCCCCCCCCCTCCC
>CAEGAE010097692.1:0-20948 GCA_903067095.1 Girardinus metallicus
TAGATAGATAGATAGATAGATAGATAGATAGATAGATAGATAGATAGATAGATAGATAGATAGATAGATAGATAGATTTTAGAGTTTAGTTGAGGTTTGTCTATCTGCTAAGATGAAACACTGGCATAAACCACATAAAAATAACAAAGCTGTAATGAATGTTGAAGAAAAAATTCATGAAGCAGCCTCATCAACTCTCTGACGGATAACCGGGAGCTTCAGGGCATTAAAGAGGAGAAAAACACACACCAAAGAAAGCAGTCAATGAACATTAGAAAGCTTCATGCTTATTTAATGAATAATTGACCAAGTCTATCCCCCTTTATCCAAACTGATGCACAGACAGTTTCTGAAAGCAATGATTTAAACCTTATAACATTTAGAACAGAGCACCTTTGTTATTAGTGGAAAATGAAATGAAGGACTACTCTCAAAGAGGGCTTCATTGAGTCATTTTTGCTCTGTTAGTCACAGGTTATCAATTATTCTCTTTTGGAAAGGAGGCTTAACTATTACAAAATCATATAAAGGTAGTTTTAACAAAGTTTGAAACACAGTAAGGTTTTGTTTTTTGAAACAGACCCAATAGCGTTTTTTCTCCTCTTTATTTATTTTTTTGTTAAATCATAAAAATAGACCGTTGTGCTGATGTCAAGGAATAATAGGCTGTGAAAGGCAGGTTTATTAGGGAATGAAAGAACGATTAGAATGGATGACTAGGCACGTATAGCTTTAAGGTTGCCATTTATGAATGAACCTTTGGAGTGAACATTCAAGGCAACCCTGTACTCCACAATTTTCTCAAAGTGCCATTTCTGGAAACATCACAACACCCCACAGGAAAGGGAGCTCTGTGTACTGTAGCATTCATGGGCCCCCAGGAGATTTTACCTCCTCAAAACCTGAGGGCAAAAAGCAGTTAAAGGGGCTGGATAAATATAAAGACATCTCCCTCATGTATTAGGTACAGCAGCTAATTAGATTTGATCTATGATCCCCTTAAGGCAGCTACCACCTAACATTAGCTGTGGAAACCATAGCTGCTTATTAAAGGCAGTATTAAGTATAAAGCAACGTGTGCAACCAGGTTAGAAATTTACTTTCACTCATCACGTTGCAGAATAGCAAAGCACTGTATGCAGTGCCTTGTAAAAGTATTAATTGCTCCTAGGCGTTTCACACTTTATTACAATAATAACAGAAACTTCAAAGTATTTTATTAGGTCTCTACGTGACCGAGCAACACAAAGTAGCACATAATGGTGAAGTGGAAGGGAAATAGAAAAGGTAATTCTGTCTATTTGTCAACCTATAAAACATGTCACAGATCACATTTCACTTCATCATCTGAAAATAGAAACAGTGTGGCACAACTGCAAACCTGCCAAGATGCAGCAATCCATCTAAACTGAGAGCCTGGGCAAGGACAATGTTGATCAGAGAAAAGGCCAGTAGGCTCTCTGCAACACTGGATACGTTGCAGATATCCACAGCTTAGGTAGGAAAACCTGTGGATGGAACAAGTTTTAATAGTGCACACCAAAAATTAGTCAAGAAGAGAGCCGTTGTTGACTTTTAGCCTACAGAAATCATGTCTGGAGTTTGCAACAGGACATGAAGAAAACCAACAACATACAGAAGAAAGCCAGAGCTAAAATGGATTGGTTTAAATCAATGACTTAGTCAAAGTCCAGATCTAAATCCAATTGAGAATTTGTGGCAAAATATAAAAACTGCTTTTCACAGATGCACTACCTGTGAAAAGCAGGGAGGGCATGCTTTTCACCGCTTAAGTTCTGGCAGAACTTAAGCTATTTAAGAAGAATGGCTAAAATGTAACATTTCTGGACGTAAAGACGAAAATGGAGACAACCAAAAATATGTAAAAAGTGTGAAAATGTTTCTCGGCTGCCTGGGAATGCCTTGGCATTCCGGCAGAAAAGCCGGCCCAAGTGGCTGGGGAGAGCTGCTGCTGCCGCAACCCGACCCCAGATTAAGAGGAAGATGATGAATGGATGGATGAATGGGTCTCTTTAATATTTTAACGTAAATTAAAAAAAAAACTCCAGATAGTATTTGATGTTTCTGAATTGAACATTTCAAAGAGCCTCAGTAAACAGGAACCATATCAGGCACTTAAAGCAAAAAAGGGAAAAGGCAAAGTTTCAGTCAAGATTAATAAATAGGCTGTTCTTTAGAAATAGAACCTCGGGAGCCATGTCTTGTTGGAAATTCACTTTTACTGTCTAAGCTGTGATTAGCAAAGCCTGTATTTAAAGAACTTAATTTGGAAAGCAGCTGTTTGCTACCCTTAACTATGGAAATCAAAACATAAAAAAATAAAAATCGACACATCTCAATTGTACATCATCATGTGCATAACCAAGTAGAGTTGATGTTTTTTTGTGTGCAAGCGCTAGTGTAAGCAATCTTTGAATCATGGTTCATAACCTTGGATGCAGAAAAAAAAAAAAAAATCTGCTCTTTTTCTTAATTAGCCTGTCAGGTCTAAGCCATTAGTTGGGCTGTCATTTCTCTACCAGTTCAAGGTAATGAACTAACAGTGTAAATTCAACCATGTGCTATTAATAAAGCTGACAGGATTATGACAGATACGTTAGGGTGGAAGAGAATAAGATAATATAGTGTGAAAAATAGCAAGAGGCATCTCTGAGTAAAGACTGACAATTTTCATGCACATGAAAGTCATGGAGCATTTTCTGACACATGGCTCTCAAACTGTGGTACAAAAACCACTAGTACTTGGGCAGCCTTTGATGGTACTCAAAAGAAATTTGAGTATTAATTATTTGCAAGGTAAACAAAAGTAGACTGACGATGTAGTGGAGAACACTAAAGCAGGAACAAGCAGGTGAGTACATGTGCTACGATGCATCCATGTCTGATGTGTGAATTAGGACCTGGGACACAAATACCCAACTAAACTGTGTCGCTAGTCCAAGTTAGAAAACTATTTGGATTGCAATTGATGTGTTTGATGTCTAAGCTAACTATTCTTAGCAACACAATGTAATAACAGCACATCTCTGGATTTTATAAAATCAAAAACAATGTCACACATACAGCATTTTCTTGCAGCTGTCACTTAGTCGCAAGGTGGCCATACTGAATTTTGAGTTTGGGATCAATAATATGCACTTTCCCATCACCACCCCAGTTCCTCTGACCACTCTGAGGCCCAAAGCACTTTCCAGATAGCAGATTAAAGTTTGTGTTTTAGGTCGGGTCTCAACCCGTTGGGTTTGCATGAACGGCAAGTGGAATCAAGAGCAGATAAAACGAGATATTTACATACAGTGTACAAAACGTTGTGTGGACACAACCTATTTTTCTCAATGTCAGACACAAAATTGACTAGATTAAATTAGTTAAGGTTTTCTACACCACTTCTATTTGCTAAATGCTGGAGTAACAGAAATGCTTGTATCATTTTCTTCAAATTCACAAGTTTACTCTGCCTTTTAACACTTTGAGAAACCTCAGATAATGATGTAATAGCTTTGTAAGCTTCAGATATGAGTTAAATGGTGTCACACCCGACAATACAATTTAAGGCATTGCATCATGAGAAAATCACAAGAAATCAGCCAAGACATCGGGAAGAGAATTGTTGACCTCGTTAAGTTTGGGTTGACCCTTTGGTCCAGCTCCTAGATATCAGAAAATCCCTGGCCCATCTGTTCAAATAACTACATGTAAATATTAGTGTAATGAGCATGTCCAGCCATCATATACCAGATATGACATCGATCCCAGAACATAAATTAAAACCTTGGGAAGATGGTTGCTGAAGCTTCATTATCCACAGGTAACTGAGTCTCCTACCAACATGGACTGGAAGCCACCAAGGGAAATAAGCTGTTGCTCCAAAAGCAACATTAAAAGCTAGGCTGCTATTTGCTAATACACACAAGGACAGAGACTTTAAATTTTGAAGACCAGTCCTGCAGTTTGATGAAAATAATGGACATTTGGCCATAAAACTATTGCTACCTATAGGAGAAACTGATAAACTTCCCAGTGTAAAAACACCATTCAAACTGTGAAGTGGTGCCCGCATCGTGATGCAGTGGTGAGGTTGCTGTTGCCACTTGCCAGATGTGTACTTCACACAGTCGATGGCATTATGGATAAAAAATCAATAGTACATGGAAATACTGAAGTGGCATCTCAAGACATCGGCCAATAAGTTAAACCTTCGGCACAAAATGGGTCTAACAGTGACTCTACGTGTACAGCCAAATTAGTTATTTGAGGACAAAGAATATTTGCTTTGATGTAGCTATCAGAAATCCATGATCTAAGACCAATAGAAAAGTTATGGGCTGAAATGTGTGGGAGAAAGGCATCCTACAAACCCGACTCAGTTACTCTATCAGAAAAGCTTTAATTTTTTTTTTTTAATGTCGGACAGTCTTATTATAGAGTATGTAAACATTTGGTTTAAAACTTCTAACTTGAACATTTCTACTGGGAAAACATTTTACTGCATTATTTCCCAGTTCATTGGGTGGTAATTAGAAACTTAGTAAAATATTGTATTTACCAAAATGGTACTTGTCATTTAAAGTGCGAGAACCGCTATTTTAACTAACTTAAAATGAGAAGAAAGCCTCGTGACACATTGTTTCTTGTTACTAAAACATTTCTCTGCTGCTTTTAAGACCTTCTTATTTATTGTGAATTGCCAGACGGGATAAATCCACTTTATACCATCATTCTTTCAATCTTAGTTTCCCACTATGTTCTTGTTATATTTTTTCAAGGTACCACTATTGAGTGGCCTTTTGATTCAAGTTTTTAAAAGGGATTCATGCGCAAACATCACCTATTAAATCTGGTTTCTTTTCCCAGAAAACGCAAGTCAGAGTTCATTGTTACCGCCACGAAGGGAGAAACACTTTAGTTATGTGAGCGGTTATCAAAGACAGGACTTTCAGTAGTTTCTGAAAAATAAATGGAACATTGACGAGAATTTTGCGTCAGATTTGAGCATTTCTGCTAAGAAACAGTGGGCAGCGAAAAATGTACAGCGTTAGCCCCAGCTGCGTGGTGGCCTAGATTTGGCAGGAAATGAACCGCTTGCAGTTTTTAGAAGTGACGTTTTGCTCTCAGGAAGTAAAAACAGCACTTTGATGACATTTTGTTGTTTTTACAAATGCAGACAATTTGTCTTTATATATCTGTATCACTTCAACCTACCTTGTAATCTTTGACGTCAAACACCAGTAAGGTTCACATTAATGATCCAATGAACAGCATTCGACCAGTTTAACCTCGCCGGAGGCCCTCCGGCGCCCCCACTCGTCTGTTTAAATGATTGCATTCTCATAAACGTTGCAGCCTTGACAAGGAAAAATACGGTCATCTATTTTGAAGTTAAAAAGCTGGAAAAGTATCATTAATGTAGTGAGTAAATAACAAAAAAAAAAAATGCTGATTAACTTCTGCATAAATATTTACAGTAAAGAGGGCTCTTGAGGAAATAAAACTCTAATTAATCATCCACATCTGAAAAAACCTGAGTAGAAAACGAAGAACTTCAAAAGGCAAGGGAAATAGTTGGAGCACATTGCACATTTAAATATACATCCTAATTAATCCATGTTCATAATAACTGCTGCTCCACATTTCAGCAACCACAAACAAACAAATGTGCATAATTTAAAAACCGTCACACTCTAATGAAGAATAATTTTAATAATTTTGTAGCAAAAACAATGCAGCCGTTGTTCAGTAAAAAGCCAGTTTAATAGCAGAATATATTGACAGTACAGTACAGCAATATAAACACTGCCATATTGCTTCTATTTTTACATGAAATTACACAATTGCTGTCCAGCTTACGAAACAAAACAGTAATACTTGGACAGTAACGAAGAGAAACGAGACAGGCTCACAGAGCACTGTGTCACCCACTTTCCACTGACAGGTGGCCGTGGTCATTGAGAAATGCACATACAGAAGTATCAATAGTAAGAGCATTCAGCTGTGTAATGTGTTGCACACTGGGAAAAACTGGGCTGAAGCGGAGATGCACAGCAACACAGCTCACCAAACAAAAAAATAAAAATGACATCAAAAAGAAAATGGATTACTTTGTACGAACGCAATACATACATGACATAAAATTACTTAACATACTTCAAAGTCTCTTTATTTGTCAACTGGCTTTCATTGACCACCTTTTGCCTTAGTTGTTCATTGTGCCTCAGTCTATGAGTGCTTCAGTTTGTGTTCAAGGGCTTTCCTCTGAATTACCGAAGAATCCTGGGAGCCGACCGATCGTCGGTTACCGTCTTGCGCAGCTTCACCCCACGGCGAATGGTTTTTAGCATATCCACGTCCTCCTGGGTAACAGGCGATGTCAGCTGGGGTGCATGCTGAGCCGTGTCCCCCGAAAGCAAGCTGGGGAATGGGTACTGACCTTCACCGAGGGCGTGAGCGCTGGCTGCCAGCTCTCCTATCTTCTCAACCAGGCTGTGACGGTTGGCAGCAAGCTGAGGGTCTTCCTCAGCTGCATGGGCGGCCATGCCGGGGGCCTGCTGGGCGTAAGCAGGCTTCTCCACCCCTCCTCCTCCTCCATAGCCCCAACTTGTATCAGGAAGACTCATCCGCTTGGGAGAGGCCCTCATGTAGTCTCCAGCGGACGGGTCATCACTGTACAGAAACTCCTCACCGCCCAGGTGGTGTGGGGATGGGCTAGCAGACCCCGGAGAGTCTGGCACTGTGGGAGTTCTGACTGGAACAATGGGGGGCCGGATGGGAATGGGGCCAGACGTGGATGGTGTGCGTCTCACTCCAGTTTTGGAGGATGGCGTCCTGCGGATGGTGGCCGTCCCAGAGGAAATGATTCCAGGGCTGCTTCCTCCAGAACCATTAAGAGTCCCCTGCAGGCTCTTACCTGCAGGCAGACCTGCTGTGCTTGCAGGCCGCTTGGTTTGAATCATGCGGCGGTAGCTCTGAGCAATGTTGCTGTGGCGTGGGATGGTGGAGGACTTGTCAAAGTCTGGTTGCCCCTCGTTGTCAACATCCCCATTGAGTGAGTAGCACTCATAATCAGAAACTAGAAAGAGAGAATGAGTCATGTGGATTTTTATTTTGTTTTTTCATACATTAAATGATAAAATTTCTGACAAGTGTTATTTTGATGAGTTCATCTGCAGCTCATTTATTGTATTATAGTTCACAGTAACTACTCTGAGACTCAGGGAAATTTGTTTCACAGGCTACAGGGTAATTAGGAAATTACTGTGCTGGGAAGTATTTAAACCCCTTGAACTTCTTCACATTTAGTTGCCTTGCAATTACAAACTTGAATGCATTTCCTTGGAATTTTTTCACATTAAACACAAAGTAGGGCATATGCTGAAATCAAAGCTAAAGGTACATATGTTTTTAATTTTTCTTTTTTTTTTTTATTTGAAAATCTGAAAAGTTCAGTTAAATTTTTTTAGTCAACACCCAACAGTCAAACTTGGTAGAACCATACTTTGCAGCAATTACTCCTGCAAGTTTCTATATTGAGACAGAAATTTTGCTCATTCTTCTTTGCACAATAAATTCAGACTAAGCAATTGAACAGAGATATGCTTCCATCTAAGCCATATTATTGTATGTTTATGGTTGTCCTGTTTGAAGGCCCTACAGTGGAACACCAGTATTCATAGGTGGATAACAACAACCGCCCACGAGTAGCTGAAATCCAGGAATACTTGACAACCTCTCTAAAAATGCGTAAAACTGTCTATTTTAATAGGTCAAACAACAGATATACCTTAACATGCATTAATACACACAACCACAGAGGCTTCAGCATGGAGAGCCCCCATGCTGAAGCACACACAGAATCAGATGTGTGGAGGAAATGCACACAGACTGGGACACATTTGCAGTTTCTGAAAGTTTCCACTTTCAGAAACTGAATTCAACAGCGATCAAAGAGCTTTTCAGATCTTGTGAATTATCCAATTAGCCTATCCCTGCAATAAATGTTTCCATAACCTTATCCTTGACTTGTCTATTGTTCTCCTTTTCTTTTACTAACGATTCTTTAACAAACCTATGAGACCTTCACAGAACAGATGTACTTATATTGAGAATAAATTACACACAGGTGAACTACTGATTTCTGAAAGGAACTCATTTCATTTTTCTATTTAAACATATGAGCTCCACACTTTTCACATTTTTACAAAAAAATAAATAAATAATGAAAGCCCCCATTTTCCTTTCACTTCATTTAACAGTCATGTAAAATTCCCCAAAAAATGCATGTATTTTTTTCTGCTTTAAAATGATACAAAGTGCAATGTACTAAATGCACTTTATGCTGTAAGATTGACCAGGACTCCCTTGAATACGTGGGGCATTGCTGGCTGAATGAAATACAAAAAGCCGTCTAGCTCACAGAGTGTTTGGCTTTTCAGGAAGAGGTTTACCTTGCGATGGAATCGTGTCCTCGGAACAGGACGGGGTGTTTGTCTGAGTGCTGTAGCCGCTGGAGTACTGCAGAGAGTCCCTGCTGCTCTTCTGCTGCTCCATGCTCAGGCCTCTGGTGAGAACCATAGCCAGCGTACTGGCTGCTGGAGATGGGGGCTCTCCATGCTGAAGCACACACAGAATCAGATATATGGAGGAAATGCACACAGACTGGGACACATTTGCATTAAAACCGCACTTCAATCCCAGAGGCGTAGGAACGAATTTACAGACATTTACATTTAAACTCCAAGGGTCTCTCGTACCTTAGCTGTAATAATTCCTGGGCCACTTCTTGCTCTGTGCAGGTCACCTTGTTGCATCCCGGAGTATCCCTGCGGACTGGGTGGTTCTCTCATCTTTTCCACAGAGTCCCTCCTGCGCTGCGGAGTGCTGGCCAACTTCGGCTCGCAGGAGCTCGACTTGGCCCAGTCCTGCTGGAGCAGATGGAAAAATTAGACAGCTCTTCCAACTTTGCATCCCCGTTTTTTTTTTTTTTTTGTGCCATCCAACAGTTGTACTCTCAGTTAAATACGTTTGGCTCGGGGACTGGTTAGAGGCATGTGCAGATATGTGCAGACCAGGGTAGGCTGTGACAGTGTTAATTCTCAGTTAACACACAATCTGAAGGAAAAGCTGGAAAGCTGAGCTCGGTAGGCAACAGCATGAGGGTGATCGTGAAGTTAGCAGCAAAAAATAAACCACAAAAAAATGCAAAGAAGCAAGAAAAAAAAAAAACACAAACTCAGAACTAAAAATTGCAAACAAAAACAAACCTTCCAGCTAGGGACCTTTGATGTGGGTGAAGGATTGTTGGATCCAGGTGAGTGGTTAAATGTGGGGGACGCAGGGAGTATGACAGAGAGAGGCCTGATGGTGCCAGTGTGAGAGAAAGCAGGGCGGAAGGTACCGAAGGATGAGCATGAGCCATACTGCGGAAATGGACAGACAAGTCTGAGTCAGAGCGCTCAACATCCAGGAGCAGTCCAAGTCAAACTGCAGTGCGGCTGCCGTGAGCAGCCAATGGGCTTTTTTTAAAAACCCGTAGTTAACAATGAGAGGAAACGGGCTGCGAATCAGAGTGTGTGAGAGCATGTCTGTGAGCGTTGGTAGGATGCATGCAGTACTAACCGCTGTAGGAGAGTTGCACTCGCTGACAGACTGGCAGGTTTCTGAGGCCTCAGAGGAGGCTGAGCTTGTGGATTTCTGGGAAAGGGAAGATGAAGTAAAGAACAGTTGCAGAGGAAACCAGGAGAAGGAGGTAGGTGGGAGTGATGAACAGGAAGAGGGATGGGAGTTGGAAAAAAAGAGCGCTGATAAGCTTTAGCTAGAAGGAATTTTTTTTTCTTCCCTTTCTCTTATGGGATCTATAGACTGCAGCAGAGATCGAAAATAAAGTAGCCTGTAAGATCATTTATTCAGAAAAGGAACATTGCATCAGCTGTTGTGCTGGAGCACTACTGAGTGTCTTCAATACACTGCAATCTGTTCAGACCATGAGAGCCTGAATAACTTTATCAGTCCAGTGGGATAAGAACTCCATATTTGCAAATGATTACATTGATAGTGAAAATCTCTGTTTGACTATCAAGCTCTTGCTGAGACGAGGGATTTGTATCCGACATTCAAACATGAAAAAGTAGACTTGCTACACTAGATTGGGTGAAATTGTTGGTTAAAAATCAGCAGCAATTTATAGTGGTGGGGGAAAAAAACAAATTTTGCCCCTATTAAAATTTTTTTCTTTCTGCATTTTTTGGGTCATACTTGCGTCTTTCAAATGTTCGAACAAATACGAATATCAGACAAAAACAAACAAACGATGTTTTTCTCCCCCTAATAAATTAAAATAAAGGTTTCATTTACTAGAGGAAGGACTAAAATGTTACTTTTAGGCTCATATTAAAATCAATCTAAAAACATTAAAGTGTAAGTGTACTTATTTCAAAGCACTGTGTTACTTTGACAAGAAAGTGAAGCTGTTGCTGTTGCTTCCTGCCCTGCAGCATTACTGCCTGAGGAATCTCTGGGGAGCACAAGGCTGCTTTGGTCCTAGTTTTGCCAGAGTACAAAATCCTGTTACTTCTTATTATTTAGATTAAAAAAAAAATAGAAAGATTTTTCAGAATCACAACAAAGACAGCTACCTGGCTGGTGATATCCGAGGGCATGGGTGACGGAGGCTTAGAATGGGTGTTAGCATCCTGTGAGACGAAGCCAGAGTCGTGGGAGGAGACGCTGCTGAGCCGATGCGCTCCCGCTGAGGGCATCTGAAGCAAGCTGTTGGCACAATGTTACAAACAGAGTGTGAATAATAAGCAATCCCATAATCAATATTGTCATGTTTTTTATTCGTTTCATTTTTTTTTATGAAATATGTTTTTTTTTAAGGGGAGGATTTGTGCAAAAACAGGACAGGCTAAATTAAAAACCTGATCATAAAAGCTGCAACCGTGAATGTTTGCTAAATGATGCCATTCTTTTAATTTTGGAGCATCAAAGAGCATTAAAACATTATCCCTTTATTTGATTTTTTTCTTCTCTGAAGATTAAGAGCTGGCTTTGTGCATTTTGTCTCCTGCTTTGTTATCTCCGTTCAGAGTTGCTTTCCTCTGTCACCCACACATTTAGAAATGCGCTCCGCACCTTCCCGCGGCACTCCTCCTCCCCCACACCCGCTCCCCTCCTCGCATCCCCACGGAACGCATCCGCAGTTATCACTTCTCATTAATCTTCATTCTCTAGAATGAGGCTTAAGGAGGAATGCCAAATTAAACATGGCAAATTGAATAATCATTATTTATTTAAAACCAGGGACCGTCTTCTATTTCCCTCTCCTTTGATAAATAATCCTGTTTTTTTTTTTTTTTTTGCACAGATACACTAATGATTCTGCAGCTATCAGAATATAACCATGAGATGGACTAAAATTGAAAACGCTGATTAACTCATCAAACTGACAACGTGGCAGTGGGAGAGAAGTACTGTGCAGCAACAGAACATTCTGCCCTTGACGTTAATGTGTTGGAAGCAGGACAAGAATAAGGATTCGAGTGACTTTAACAAGGGCAAACTTGGAATGAGTAGATGGTTTGGGTCATAGTTTCAGCTCCTCTGGACACTGTTGGGCTTTGGCCCTGAATAACAAGCTATGTTCACCTGTAAGTACTTGTACTGTCAAAAAGCAGGATGTGTTTCTGCTTTGATTCACCCACATAGGCTGTGGTGGACCAATATGGCTTCATTGAGAAGTTTACATCCCTGCTTTCAGTGATTTATTGCAATAGTTCTGTTTCAGGGTAAAAGGCTTAAAAAGACTGATAAAACTTTCCAGAAGTGGTAGATTGCATTTAATCTGGCTTCACGTCACTGTCCAGTTTGAGAATTGAAGTACGTCTGGGTATTAGCTGTCTAGCTGTTCATTTGAAGTGAAATTTAAGAATCTGACTTTGTTAATAGTCAAGTGTGATTCATTTGCAGCTTAGTGATGGATATTTATCCAAATATTAGCAAGGACGTATCTTTGGGGTGCTCACTATTATAAAAAAGTCATGCA
Source organism: Girardinus metallicus (assembly GCA_903067095.1). Taxonomy (NCBI): domain Eukaryota; kingdom Metazoa; phylum Chordata; class Actinopteri; order Cyprinodontiformes; family Poeciliidae; genus Girardinus; species Girardinus metallicus. The sequence goes on from CAEGAE010097692.1 coordinate 12,059, forward strand.
ATTGTGAAAGTGTTGGCTTTTATTGCCAGCTGTATCAGTTGGTATGAATCCACACTTGCACTGACAGTATAGGGTTGGATGATAGATAGATAAATATATATCACAAAATAATCATAGATATAATAATCTATGATTATTATGTCAATAATCATAGATTAGTTTTTTGTTTGTAATGTCTGAACTACTACTGTGTGACCCTTCTTGTTTAATCCTCGATGCCCTCTCAAGCTGTTGCTTTCACTGATTAAACAAATCTGTTCAAATTTATTGATTAAAATTTTAAAATTAAACCAACATTAATACAAATAATGAATACACGAAGACTTATGGCTCAATCTTGGTGAGCTTGGTGAGCTGCTGTAGAGGCCGTTTCCCAGTAAAACCTAATCAGGATTAGACAACAGGTCTGTATGTCATAGCTGAGAACAGTTTTATCAAAACAGCAAAAGTTTAATGCAGCTTTGTTAATGCTAAAGTGAAATTTAAAAAAAACACCTTTCTTTATCATCTCTACAACACGTGAGCTGTGTTTTTACATATTTATGAGAGGATGAACACAGACAAACTAAAAATAGGGTGTTGCTTTAATTGCCTCAGACATCGCTGATGTTCTGACAGAAACTTTAACAGCAAAGCAAGGTGATTTCCCTTCAACTCCCCCGTTACAAGGGGTCCTGTTTGAAGGCAGACTTTTCTCTCGACCCCAAAACTGCACATCTAAAAATAAACTGTCAAAGCCTTAAAAAAAAAAAACAATGCTGGTTTTGGTTACTGTGCAAGCTGGTGCCTTTCTGCCTGTGATGTTTGACAGCTTTCTACGTAATCTGGCTGTAAGAAGCTTGAAAATGACAAATTTGCCTGGAGCAAGGAGCCGAGGAGCTCACAAGGTACCACAGGTACTGCATGTCGTCTGTCACAGGTAGTCAGGATGACACATCAAATTTATATTAATGTATACGTCTTTCAAAGTTTTGATTTTAGGAGGAGTGATGTTAAGATTGCGCAGGAATTTGTTCAGAACAGTTTCACTGGTAATAATATCCATCATTACCAACCTAGCCATAAATAACTTTAAGAAAGATCCTGGAAGTTCTTAGTCAAAGAAGAGTTTTTTTTTATCTATTTTCAGAAATGCCTGCAGAGGATTTTTTATTGCAGTGAACCAAAAGGACCTGTGTGTGTTTATAGGCTGTACCTGCACATGCTGCTCTTCCTGGAGCTGGTGCTGCTCGGGGAGGAAGGAGGAGTCTGATAGGACCAGCTGTAATCAGAGCCTTTCAGGTCCCGAATTACCTGCAGAAATCCATCAAAGAAATGATGATGACAAGTTTAAGTTTCGTATATAAAAGTTTTCTTGAGGCTAATTAATGCAGAGTAAGAATTTAATATTTTAGGAAAATTATAAAATATGGACTGATACACAGATGTTAATTTGGAAAGTTTTTGAGCATCCGAATTGAGCATATATGTTATATCTTACCTAAATACAACATCTTCCTTGTTTATTGTCAACTCGGGTACAGATGTCTCTAAAGCCTAAAAATCTTTGTATCAAAGTAGCAAAATTGTACATGAAAAACTTTTCATGTATTTCATGTACGATTAAAATTAGTAGTAACGTTCAAATTAAACTAGGGAAAGGATCCATGTTGCTACTACTTTATCCAACCCGATAGAACACTGATCAGTTCTCTCTTTATCTTATGGACTGTTCTCTTTACTTCACCTCAAAGGTTTCGATCAAGGGTACGCTGGTATTGCAGCTGGAGTGGGCACTATAGTGTTTATAGACCGTGGCTTGGGGTTAAAGATGAAAACACACAGAGACCGCTCCTGTATTTGACACACACCTTTTACCATTAACACAAAAGAGAACAGATCACAGGACTTCAGGTACAAATCAGTTCTTCAGTAGCTGTTATGCTTTAAGATGGGGAAAAAACACAAAAGTCTCCAGACACCACTGATGTGTTTTATAAATTTTCAGACATTTACATTTATGTACAGAGCTCCAAACTGCACTTCCTTTGATTAGCGTCGTATATTAACTACCACAGACAGCTTAGAGAGCGGTTAGTTTCCATGGGACTGTGATGTAGCCACAGGTTTTAATCTCGTCTCAACAAAGCACAAGGTTCCAGTTAAAGTTCAGGCAGTATTTCGCCAACGCTACATGTTTACATTTGTGATGGGAGGATGAAAAAACCTGTTTCTGGCCTCCCAAACAAGCATGTGACTGTTGATTAACACGGAAAGTCGAGGACCCCAAGATGACATTAATTTCTGCAGTTCTCTAGCAGTGAACTATGGAGATTTATTTTCCCTCCTGTGCAGAAGTGAATTGTACATCATTTACTTCCACAGAATTATGAGACCTAGGAGTGGTTCAGCCTTGCTACCTGCTCACTGGCGGGTGGCAGCTTGTGCGGATCTTCAGTCAACATGGTAAGGTCATCAACAATGGCTTGTAAGTGGGTTATTTCTCCCAGCATGGCGATCTCCACATTCTGTACAAAAACCACAATAAATCAAAAGTCGTCTGGCGAAGGACGAGGAAAGCTCAAGAAGATTTTAGCCTTGGAGCTCTTGTGGACATAAGGCATAAAAGCTGCTCACCACCACCGGCTGAAGGAAGTTGATAAATGTACAATAACGTCCCCTCTCCTCCAGAAGCGCTCTTCGCACCGCCTGCTTCTCCGTCTCCTCCATCAGCAGATACAGGTCACTGACATCTTGCATGGCACTGTCCAGCTGAGGGCGCAGGTTTCCCCGGCCTGAGTGAGGCAGCAGCACAGTTTGCAAACCGTGGGAGGAAACGGGAGTTGGATAAACAGTTGGGAAAAGACATTGAGGATTGAAAGGGGGTGGATGATGATTGTAGCAGTGGCGTAAAGTGTCAAGGAGAGAGGAAAGAAGAAAAAAATTAAACACTGATTAGAACAAATAATGATGAGCAGCTGTGGTCTAGAGGTTAATGCACTGACAGACTTCACACTTAAATGGTTCATGCAAATGGGAGCAGGAGGAATCTGAAAGAAATCATCAAACAAGGACGATGTGCAGATGTCGAAGAGGACGAGACTGTATAGAATGATCAGAGCTGCATGCCAGAGTTACATGAGGGATGAAAAGGATTAATGAGACACCACATTTCTGCTTTAATTGCATGATCTGAACTAACATGTTCACCACAGGGCATGCGTATCTTAGCATTTTTAGTTGACTCTTAAAAATAAGATAGACTATTAATTCCACTTTGGTATTTCGATAACTTTGCGGGGATATGAATTATAATCACTGACAACACACATATGTGTGTTTAACGATAAATAGTTCAAATTAAACTTTGTCTTTTTTTTATATGTTGACCATAAATTAACAGGAGCAAAGTCAATCTTTCAGAGCACACTTATTTAAGAACACTAATTAAACGTAGAGCCCCATAAAAATGTGACTGGTTGTCCTTTCAGACGTTCTTGAACACAATTTTCAGGCTGCAGTCGAGTTGAATGTAAAGGCGTGACGAAGAAGCATACATCAGAGGGATTGACTTATTGGCCATTTTTTAACAACAGTTTCTTATTTTATAAAAACGATTTGAAAAGAACATAAAAATCATACTTTCCTTGAATTTCTAAATCACATTAAAGTTTCAAGAGGTTAACAAACGGGAAACAAGGATGTGATTTATTTATTTTTTTTGCCACAGAAGGTCATCGCAATTTAAGTATTGAAGGTCTTTTATTTTTGTAAAAATTAACTAAATTGAATTATTTACCCTTTTTTTAGGTTATTCAGTGTCTATGAATTTTTAATTAGCAAACCCAGAGTTCCTTTTTTAAAAAACAACTGAAACTGTGGCAACAACACTGAATGATGATTTAAGTTTGTTTTGCCAAAACACACTGTGAGTACGATCATAGGAGAGCTAAAAAAAAAAAAAAAGAATATCTAAAAATCTTACTTTATGCAAACTTTAGCAAAAAGTGGCATCTTGGAGCAATCAAGTCTCAATAACAAGCTTTGACAGCTACTCACATGCCAACCACTTGCTTGGGAAGCACGCGAAGGAAAGGCATCGTCTGACCTTCCATTGCAAATGTAAATATGTGGAGTCTTCTAAACTCTACTAGCATCTTGCCTCAATGCATGCTTGGGCGAGATGATACAAATCCATTCAGACTAATATTCAATATGTGGAAAAGCACTTCATGCCCACTGATAAGTATGATGAGGGTCTTGTGATTTTACAATCTACAATCTCTTCAAAACACCTGGACAGTTTAAATGCTAATCTTACTGACGCTGTCAGATTTTCATCAATGAGTCTTAGGACAACGATCCAAAACTTACAACCAAGTCTTTATAGACAAGAATCAACTCTTCCCCAGACTTAAATTCTTTATAAAACTTATGAGCTTAACAAAAAATCTAGAACACAGATAGAGAACAAAGGAGATGCTCTCTGGGCAATCTAGAGGTACGATGCAAAGAATTCTTCCTTATTAAAAAATATTTTTTGGCGTACCTTTATTTCACTGGATAAATTCACTCAAACATAACACTTTATGCCTCCTTTTTCCTCCAGGATAGAAGGGTTGAGAACTTTGGAAAGGGTGGGGGGTTGGTAAATCAAATAACATTTGTAGCATCTGACACATCTTTATAGATGTGCCAAAATATGGAGCTCTTAACTCTGTCCAGTCAATTTATCTAACAAATATTAGCTACATGTATCTATCATTCATATGATTTTCATTTTCTGAATTTACAATGCCAGTAGTAGCTGTACTTAGAGTTTAAATTTAACAGCCTATATTTAGTCCTTTAACATATATTGAATATTTTAAATAAAGCAATTGCCATGAGGCAGCAGGCATAGATTAAACTACCGGTACCTAGAAGAAAGCAGCTGTTTCATTTTTTTACCCAGCACGCTGTGCGATTTTTAGACTTTAATTCTTTCATATATAAATTGAACATATCACCACGTGCTAATTTTTAAGTCTAAAGTGCTTATAGGTGGTTTCTGCTATTTTTGAGCAGAGCAGTCTTTTTTTTTTGCTTAGCTCAGTCAAATGACATCTGGCAACCAGTTACTTCACTGCAGAGCTGACAGGAGAGTCAATCTTCCCTTGCAAATTTCATCCAACGTCTCGTGCAAGCACATTCTTTAAGCGTATTAAACTCTTTCATCCTCCAGCTAAAAATGCTACGACAGCACAGTTTTTTTCTTTTTTTTTTTTCTGACAGCAGATTGATCTAATGATGGTTTTGATGCTTGCATGTGAGTTTCTCATTCAAGGCGAAGTGCAGCAGACATACCTAGAAGCTCTACAGCCATGGGGAAAAGCCAGAAAGAAACAGAGGAGGGTTGCAGTATCAGGCAGGGATGGAGAGACAGAAGAACAGGCAGCGTTAGGTGCATCAAACTGCATTGCATGTTTATAATTAGCTCGTACCGCTGGCATGTTAAAATTGAAGGTTAATCAGAACCAGCAGTAGGGGCTAATACAAGCACAGCAAGAGGAAGGGAAATTACTATGATTCATAAAGCAAACCACCCTTAACTGGTTTAGATTTTGCTGTATATTTTGATTCGACAGAACATAAATGTCTCAGTCTACACTCTAGATGGTGCTAGTTCACTATAATACCACCGCACAGCCCAACAGCCAGTTGCCCACCGATTTCTCTCGTCTTAAATTTCAAGGTTTTGATTACTTAGCATGCCTTGCATGGTTTCCTCACCTTTCCTTGCTTTCTTCTGGAGCTTAATAGTATCTAAAGACTTTCTTTTAATTTCCTGACGAGCCCTCTTGTATTCTGTAAAGAGAAAGTGTGGGAGAAAAGGTGCATAAATGTTCCAACTCACACTGAGACACAGAGCACGAGCCGATTTTACTACACTCTCTTGTTGCTGTACCTTTGGCATGGTCTTTGTCAAGCTGATTAGCTGTCTTCTTCCATTCCTCTATCCTGTCTTGGAGTGGCGTTACCAGACCTTCCATGAGAACACTACGGGAACAAGACAAGGATGAAGCTTAAAACATGGAAGTGAATTCAAGCACAGAAAACCCCAAAAAACGGTTTCAGTGCAAGAAAAGAAACAGAACAGATATATAAACATGTACATGTGGTTCTTACTTCGTGAAATGTCTTAATTTTGCCTCAATGCTGCGGTGTCGCATGCACATTCTTGTCAGAGCAGAGCCGATTTCCCTGGTGGCACCTTGGAGACACAACATAAAGACAAACTATTGCTGATTCTTCAGAAGTTTACATGCAGAAATCACAAATCTAATCCCTGGAGAACGCCAAGACGAAACACATTACAGCTCCAACACAGAGCTGGAAAAAAGTATAAGCGGAAAATATAGTTTTTTTGTTGAATTATTCAGGTTCCAATTCTCCATGTAGTACGCCTGCATGATACATCAGTGGTATTAAATGCAGTAAGATTTATTTTCAGAATTAAACGTTGAGTTCTTCCATAGGTTACGGTTCATAAAATACTCCAGCTGTTTTACTTCCCAACTTTCTAAATGGTACAACCACAAATTGAAGAAGTAAGGACAAATTTTGTGATATTTTAACATTAGATGTATAACGTAAAAAAATTAACAATGAAAATAGGCTCAAGGTTTCCTCCAGAAAACTTTCTAAGCCCGGTGGTCGAAGCGCTCGGCAGTCATTCATCCAGTGGCCTGCCGTGTTTTTGAGTTAAATTTTTTTTAAACTGACAGGAAATTTGAAAATATCACTTCATAATTATGTGTTACTGGAAGATTTGAAGCTTAACCTCTGAACACCAACTATAAAGTCTTAAAAAATGCAAACATTAAAAAAAAAAAAAATTACATAAATAAGCAATACTAAGCCTGCTGGGGCACAAGTAAAGCCTGGTGGCCCGCCAGGCTTTTAACACACGGTGGGAAACCCTGAGGCTAACATATTGTGGGGGCAGCATCATGCTTGTGGGGATGCCACAGTATGATGGGAAAGTCGGTCACACTTTATCGGAAGATGGATGGAGCTAATTATGTGGCAATACTGAAAGGAAACCAGTTGTGAGCTGCTAAAGACCAGAGAATGAAGTGGAGATTCATCTATCGAGCAGAAAAATTATATGACATATAGACAGAGCTGCAGTGGCATGGTTTAGATCAAAGCATATTCAGGTATTAGACAGGCCCAGTCAAGTCCAGACCCAAATCCAGTTTGGAACCTATGGCAGGACGTGAAATGATATTCACAGATGCTCTTAATGAAATCCGACTGAGCATAAGACATTTGGCATAGAAGCAAACAAGAATGGGAAATTAATCTCTTGCTGTGCAGAGCTGGTATAGACATGGCCCTGAAGATTTGAAGAAATAATTATAGCAAAAAATGGTTATGCAAAATATTATTGACTCAGATGAATTAAATATAAATACATGCCATAGTTTCCTGGGTTTTATTAGGAAAATAAAAACACAAAGCATGAATCATTTTCTTTCCACTTTATGTTGGACACACAGAATACCAAAAAAGAAGTTTGTGGTTGTAACATGACAACATTCGAGAAAGCTAAAGCACGGTGCTTTTTCAAGGAAGTTGTAAATGGCAAATTAGTTGAGCTGTAGTGATTGATATTCGCTGGAAGGACCCCAAATCAAATCCTGCTTAAGGCTCCTAACAGCCTGGCAGCAGATCTGCACCAGTACAACGAGCTGGTAAAGGTTACATTTCTCATCCAGTGACGCATTACCAGCTACTGCCACAAGATGTGCGCAATCTGAGTGGGAGAGTGGAGCCCATAAATGTCACATGTGTTTGTGTGAAGCAAATGAGGCGCAGTACCTGAGGACTACAGCCATGCTCCCCCTTTCATTCTTGTCAAAACAACCATTTTCCATCTGCAGCTCCAATGCTGCAGACAGATTTCTCAATAACAGGTTGTGTAAAATGGCTACTGTACTTTTGCTCTTTGTATAACTGTAATTAAATGGGGTCTTAAGATCTTAAAGCTGTTGCTGGTGCACTGTCCCAATGATAGCTCAGAGGCTGGTGTAATATATGGTAGCACTGATCCTGTTGTAATCTGGGCCACATAGGGCTAATCTGAATGTCTATGAGCGCATGCACACACACACACACAAACACACGCAAACAGAGCAACAGGACATGACTTAGGCCTCAGAGGGGAGGGGATTCATAAAGACACACACTACCGCACGAATCTTTATGAATTACTTTGGGAGTGCAGAAGTTTGAATACAGACAGGTGATGTGATTTACCAACCCCCCACCCTTTCCGAAGTTCTCAACCCTTCTATCCTGGAGGAAAAAGGAGGCAACTATGTAAGGGGATATCCCTCTATTCTTCCATGTCTGCTCTGCCTTTCCTGTTCTCTCTGCTTGCAAAACATCATTCAAACTGGGTAAGAATGAGAAACAGAGGCCAACACTAACGTTCACGATAAAACATGAAAGGGAAAGGAGCTATGCTTGGCAGACGGTGTCCACAGATATGCTTTGCTCCTTTCCAGATATCACAATGGTTTCAAAAATCATCTGACATGAAACTCCAAAACAAATGCTGTTCCATTCTACTATGTGCCTTACAAAGTTTCAAACCGTATCACTGAAGACTACAGCGACCAGACTTGAGTCTGTCTTACAGAAACATTTGTACAAACAGCTGTAGAAAGACTCAAAAGAGCCTGTGTGGCGCTTTGGGGAAAGGAGGGGAGAGTGGGTTGGGCATTTCCAGGTGCCATAGAAAGAGGGCTGAGTTTAGGGCTGAAACGATTCCTGGAGTGATTCGAGTACCTCGATTATTAAAATTCCTCGAGGAAAACTGATCTGCCTCGAAGCCTCGTTATATTATGTGTTATTATTTAGC
>CAEGAE010097702.1:0-109718 GCA_903067095.1 Girardinus metallicus
AGGGATGCAGTGTTTTGCTATGGACTGTCTGCACTATGACTAGATAACAAGGTGAGAAATAAGTTTTAACTAAGAAAAAAAAAATAGTGAGGGAGAGGGAAGTAGTTCAGTTATGCTTGACTTTGACAAACATATAAATGTGTTGTGGAATAAGGTGTGTTTTGGTTCAGCTTAAACATAAAAAGGCGACAACACACAAACTGGGAGAACATCAGTAGAGCAGGTATTTAAATTAGCTAATCAACCGCCGCTATGTTAGCGTGGCTAATAGCAGCGGTGGCTAATCTACCACAATGATCACTTATTAATAAAAGCAAAATACGCATAAAGCCTAAAAGCATAAAACTGTAACAAACTGAATGTTCTGTTCTATTTAGGGTAATGTTTGAGTGTTTTTGGTTCTGAATCCTAATACATAGAGTTGAGTTGTTGTCAGTTGCTATGGCAACGAGTCTGCGTGTATCATAAAGCCGACAGAGAACGAGAAAAAAGAATGAGTGGTTTTGAGTTATTATTCCCACTGCATATCACTAAACGAATCATACCTACATCTCCAGGTTTCACTTTAACGAAATAGTTCTGCCGTGGCAGAGCGGCTGTGAACGGCACGTAAAAGAATAGTCTGATTAGGCGGTGAAATAAATTAGTGGTTCAACCTTTTGTCGCAATAGTTTTATAACATGTTTCTCAAATTACGTCATTTTGTTTGACATCCTCCATATAAAATCCAAACCACTGCCAAACTATTGATTCAGCGCTGTCTCTCTTAGGAACTAAACAAGTTCATCTGATTCCTCTTCAGTTACCGACTCATTCAGCCGCTCGCCTCAAACTCTCGCATGTTGTTTGTTTTCTCCGCGCAGCGTGATTGGTAGAAAATGTTCGGGTTGGGAGGGTTGGAGGGACTAGTGATGCATTCATAGGGTGTCGGATAAACCATACTCGTAGTGAATTTGACGGTGAAAGTTTATTATTTGAACAACAATTTATACTTGATGGTTGCGATATAACCATTTTAACTATCGTGAATTGAAAATATTGCGATACATCGAGTATACTCGATACATCGCCCAGCCCTAACTCTAGGTCCGGAACGCCAACATGATCTCAAGGTTTGAGCTCAACAACTTCATTATCTTACCTGAGCTATTACTCCGGGTCTCACTGGTAGAGGTTGTATGGGAGGGGCTTGAGTTACCATGGGGACAGAATAGGTTGCTGGCTGATTAAGGTTACCTTTGAAAAGAACATAAATATTTTAACATTTCCAGCCTTTTTTCTATTGAATAAAATTTCAAAAGCAGCAGTCACTGTAAAAAGAAACCTACAGAGTGTGCATACCTTGCATTGTGGGAGGACAGAGGAGGAGGGCAGGAGGGAAGGACTCACTGCACCCAAACTGCCCGTTTGTTAGCGCTATCCCAGGATGCAACACGGATGGAGCGGATTGGGTTATAGACTGGATTGGACAAGTTTACATGGAAGAACAGGAAGAGGAGGGATCAACTTTTGAATAATGAAACCAACACTATAGTAACTACTGATATGGTTCACTAATTCTTATGCTCATAAACCATAGTGACACATGGAGCCTTTAACCTACAATACATATCAAACCATTAAACACACATAATGTTACTATTTCTGAGTAGGACATGTACCTGAATTGTGCTGTAGCCCAGTGAAAGGCCAGAAGATACAGTGGGAGCTAGAGGGGGTCTTGACAGATGAATGGTGTTCTGGTTCAAAGCATCAAAAACGGTGGTGCTCGGACGGCTGTGACACATGTCCATGATGCGGAAAGACGACTGAACACTGTGAGAAAACAAGGAGGTTAAAAGAAATGCACATTCACAGCAAAAGTATTGTTCAGAGGGAATTTCACTAAAAAAATGCAGGCAGAAGCTGTATGCAAGCTGCACCAAGGCTACGGCACTTAAGGTTGAGAGGAACTTAAAAATATCAGTAAAGTTCTTTTTATCTGCAACAGTGAAATGGTAAATCTCCTGGTCAACATAATCCAATGCTATCTGTACAAGTAGTGCTTCTCATACAGAACAGCCCAATGACTGTTCTGTCGGTCTGAGCTCTGTCGAGACGCTCCCTAGCTGCAAAGTTTCAAATCCCACTTTGTTCTACTGCAGTACAACTTAACGCAGGAAAATGTTAATCAGCTGAAGGCTTAGTCAGCTACTAAACAGTGAAGCAACAAAACAAACCCATGCAACTCACCCTGCTGCTGTGGTTGATCACTACAAAAATTATTACCAGAAACACATAAATTGTACAAGGCTGCTAAGCACATTTCTATAAACCAAATCCTTGTTTGCAGTCATAATTTTTTTTTTATATGCTCCAGATCCATGTTTGTTTTGAAACACAATTTATTTTAGGATTAAGTCTTACACTAAGCCTTATCGTGAGTCCTGTTTGGCCAAACAGGGATGTGATATTATTAAATCATACATTTTCATAAACTATGACTGAATCCTCCCGTACTCGTCAGTTTCTATCTAATTAAGGAGGTTAAAATATTGTAATTTTTTTTTTCCACTCAACTAGAAAGAACCATGTGCTTTCAAAAAACCTTTGCTCTGGTATACAGTTTTAGTATTATGACAATCATGGTCTCTGCCAGCTTTGCCTATACAGAGATGAGCATTTTCAGTAAGTTTTCCCCAAACAAGCCTTATTAGGTTCCCTGTTATGAATTAAAAAAAAAAAAAAAAGAAATCCCCACAGCATACTGCTGCCACTGCCAAGTTTCATCATTAGGATTGTGTATTTGGGTTTATCACAAAAATTCCAGTAACACAAATGTTTGTGGTTGAGACTTGAGAAATAAGGAGAGTCCAACAGTAAAATACTTCTGCAAGAAATTACAGGTTGTGCCAGCAGATAAACCTCCTTACTGGTTGCTGTGGGGGTAGTCCAGCAGATGAGTCATGGTGAGGAATGGGTGATTTAAGACGCTCGATGGAACCGTCCTGTCCTCTGCGTCGATCAGTAGCATGGTCTTAAGGAGAGACACAAACTCCCGTCTGTCTGCCTTCTCTGCCTGCATGTCGCTGGTATCAGGACTCAACACCAAGTTTACCTTGGGTGTGAAAGGAAAACATTTTGTTATCAAAATTATTTGATTTTAATCTACATCTTAAAATTTGTTTTTTCAGAGTAGATTCACCACTTTGTAGCTTGGTCTTGTTGGACTTACATGTGCTATGTCATCCAGACAACTGAAGATGTATTTCCTGGCCTCTTTGGATTTAAGTCCTGTCTCCTTCTCATGCTCCTCTGTCGTCTGTAGAAAAAGTGCAAGACATAAAGGTCAATGACCTCAGGGTTATGAAGCGTAGCAGGTGAGAATTTTTATTTAGATTAGTGTGGTTTTTTTTTTCCCTGTAAGCCATTTTCACACAAGTGTGAATAAGCACAAGCGAAGATTATATAGCAATATTTTGCAAAAGGTTGAAAGACACTTGATTAGTATGACTGATGAGCAGTGAGAGGTCAAACTCTTCAGAATATCAGATAATGTTTCACACTCTCAGCATCTGCATGTAAATCTGCTTAATCAAAGGGTTTGTACTGGGTGTTTACTTGACATATCAGAGATAAGCTGAACTTCACTTCAACTTGATACAGAGGAAGCTCAGCACAGTCTCAACATAGCTTAGTGCTTTGGTGAGCTTTCCGCAGGCTGTTCTGCCTCTGTCCTGTTTTGACAACCTGTTTCCTACTGGTAGACTGAAGAATTTCTAGTAAATATTCTCTTCAAATTTTACTCTTCTCTGATATCCATCCTGCTGAGCTCCTATAGCACCAGAAAGTTTTAATAATGGTGTGTTTGTGCTTATTTGTGCAATGTGAACCACAAACTTTGAGTCTCCAGGAGGCGTAGGGAGAGTCCGATTCTTTGGTGAAGAAACGCGTGGTCTTTGTCCCCTTGTTGAGCAGCTGCTCTGCAGGCAGTCCCTGCGTCTGAGAGATGTACCGGATCTGAGCAGAGCGACACGGAGGAAACGGAGCGCAGAAAGGAAAGGGAGGAAGAGATGGTGAGAAAAGAAGAGAAGCAAAAAAAAAAAAAAAAAACAAACAAAAAACGTCAGAACACTTTCAGATAATCAACCTGAATTTGAGTCGCTGAATCACATTAGTTCCACTCTGATAATATAAACCGTCATAGTCATTTTTTAAAGTTTTTTTTTTTTTTTGGCTTAGGCAGTCTTTATTTGCCACTGGTTAGACAGGAAAGCGGGTAATGAGAGAGGGGGAAGACGTGGCAAAGGTCATCAGACCGGGACTCGAACCTGTGACGCCCGTGTCAAGGACTAAGACCTCCATACGTGGGTTGTGCTTCACCCCCTGCACCCCATACAGTCATTTCTAAAAGACATGCAAACCTGCACAACTCGCATAGATCTTTGAGATAAGAGTAGAAAACCAGTAAACATGCAACATTTTTGCTTAACATATATAACTTATTTTTCTGATTGGAAATTTTATGCCTCACTCCATATTTAGGTTGATCACTCTCTCACAAAAAATAGAAACAGCTGGTAAACCTTCATAGCTACTCAAAGTTACTAACTGGTTAATTCAAGATCGCATTAGTGCCTGTGTTTCTCACCATGTTGACAACTAAACAACACATAAAAGCAGTGCAATGATCAGCCGATAGTGATTTGCAGTTTCCTTCGAAGTCCAAGGATTTTAACAAAATAGTCTTAGCATATGGTGCACCTGATCTACTACTAAGCCATGTGCTGCAGGATTTTTTCTAAAATATGTAGCAGTTTTAAAGCCATCAGAATAAATCAGATTACAACCGTATCCTAATCTAAGCACCAAAGCAGATGCCACCCTTTTCTGAACTTTAACCTATTCAAAACAACTTGAATCAAATTACATTCACGTGGTTGATGTATTTGTGGACTGAAAATGATGGCATGCAGGCAATTTAATGAATATTGATTTCAACCTGCTGGACAATTTCAATCTCTGGTAAATTGGTAGTAAAAGTCTAATCTCATACTATTTCTTTTATTAGAATTTCTTGCATTTCAAACTTACCAATGCTCAGACAAACATTTTGAGCAAGGTAAAGGTGCCCAGTAAGGAAGAGAACCAAGCACACACAATATGTCTGGTTTTCAAGCCACCTCCGAGTTGCTTGAAACCAAGAAATTCAGAAAAATTAAGTTGTAAGTGGTAATCTAAGACATATTTAAAACTTTGTTCCTCCTGAAAATGTAACTGAAAGTAACCAAACGAGTAGAATTTAAGCAGTACAACCAAAACTTGTGGGTTCCCTCTGCCATTTTGATCAATAAATCCAGTAAGAAAGTACAGACATCTTTCTTTCACAGTGAGGTCAAAAGGCTGGTATAGAACAAAAACCACCAGTGACTTGCAAAAGAGATTTTATTTCCCCAGTAACTTCAAAAACAACCCAAAGACAGCACTGATTAAAAAAAATTGCCTACCTACAACTTAAAGCTGACAGGCTCAAAGGAAATATATTTTTATTAGTTGTTTATCATTTGAGCAACTTGTCTGTCTCTAGAAATATGTAATAAATAAATAAATAAATAAAACCTCAGAGTTTTAATTAATGTTGTGCTTTGTGATCCAGAGTTTGGAGTAATAAGTGAAATTTACTTTAAGTCCAAAAAAATGTTTATTTGCTGCTATTTTTGCTAATTTTATTCTAAAACACTACCCCTCATTACCATCCAAGTAGCATACACTTTAGACAAAGCCGTTAATGTCACCTAAAGCTAAATAATGCTTACCTTGCTGGATGAGAAAGGGGATAGGTCTGTTCTGTGTTTTATAACTAAAACACTTTAAAGGCATCAAAGATTCTTGAAAACATTTAGAAATATAATTCAATATTCAAAAACATTTCTGGATTTTATAAGTTTTCATAAATCTCACAACAATAAAATTATTACATAATAGCTGAAATGAGGTTTCATGATGTGTGTGTGAGAGAGAACTTGCACATGTGTACAGCCTAGAACAAACACAAAGACTGACCAGAGAGCACTGGACTGAGAACCTGCTGATGATGCACTGAACGGGAACCAGAGTGTGTGCACGTGCTAGCATGTGTGTGCGCGTACACGAATGTGCACACGTCTACCATCGGGCTTATGTTTATAAATACATTTTGCTGTGTAGAGTGGAACCACAGTGAGCCTTGGCATCGAACGGCGTGCTTTTGGGGGCTCAGTGTGCTCGTGTGGGCGTGCAAGAGTGTGTCCTGACATGGCCCGTTTCAAGGCTCAGCGAGGCCACCATCTCTGAATGAGTACCAGTCAAACAGATAGAGGAAATAACAAGCACTGGAAACACCAATAAACAAAAGGTCCTGAACAAACATTGTATTTCACACATCAGTTGAGCTTCTGAACAAGTGCTTGTTTTCTAGATTTAAAGCAGCTAAACAGGTGTCTAAGTTTGTTAATACACTCTTTAATTAGGCCTGTAATAATCCTAAATCTTCTGAGTTGTGTATGGCTAAACACATGATGATACAGTTCCCTTCTGTGAATGTAACAGGGACCTTTTCCCATGCTCCCGCACCCTTGCCTGGGGATTCAATTTGAGTCCCAGTTGTGCAGTTTAGACCACACATTATCCCCTTTATGGGAAGATAATCACACACTGCAAGGACAATTTCCTAATTTGCTCTGCCCAGTTGATCTGCAGATGAATATTTTGATTAGTTTGTTAAACTTCGAGGGTATTTCTCGCTCACACAGAGCGAGAAATACCCTGAACAAATAAAAACTATAAGGGTCTCCCTTATCTCCCCTCTGATTGTGTATGTGTGTGTTTTTGTGCAGAAGTCTTACCTGGTCATATTCCAGCGCTCCGGGGTAAAGAGGCCAGCCCAAAAAGAGTTCAGCGATAACGCAGCCAAGCGACCACATGTCAATGGCTTCACAAAATGGCAGGCCCAAAATAATCTCTGGAGCTCTGCAGGAACAGAAAAGCAGAACACTCATCAGCAACAAATAGAGAGAAATGCAAACCTACAGGTTTCCCACACTTATCACTTATCAAAGCAGAAAAATGATTAGAAGCTGGTAACAGAAAGCCAGGAAAAACAAGATGTCAAACAAGGTTTCATCTCTAAACTTTACACGTCACCAGATTCAACTGGTTGACGTCTCCAATCCTTTTTTCACCAGTATAGTTGAGTATGAATGTGTGGTAGAAAGGCATGGCAGTGGTGAAACTTGAAATGTGAAAGAGGGAGGAAGTAAGGAAGGGAAGAAAAATGACCCAGTAAAGGGGTAAGGAAATGAGAAAAAAAGGAAATGAAGCAAGCAAAGTAGGAAGAAAGACAGTAAGGAAAGGATTCAAGAAGGCAAAACAGGGAGAAATATTTCAAATAAGGAAAAAAGAAAAGAAGCAAGGAGTGAAGGAAAGCTAGAACAACCTTCTGTATAACTCCACAGGGAATAAAGCCATGCAATACAGACATCGAAAACATGGAAATCAAATTCCACTTTTTTGGGACAAAAACTCCACAAATCTCAATTTGCATTTTTTTGCCCCCCTTCAGAGTATATAAATTATGTTCATCAGATAAAACAAATTTGGCTAAACACATGATGATACAGTTCCCTTCTGTGAATGTAACAGGGAATGTAACAGGGAAATGTTTAGTGTTTAAACTTCAAAACTTTAAACACTACCAAGGCTAGCAGAATCATTTCATTCATCTTTCTCTAATGTACAAATAAAATACTAATGCAAAGAGCACATTTCCATCAAAAAGATTTGTTTCTACACGCACAGAGAGGCATCTCTGGACATTTATACAGCAGTTGCATATCTGAAAATACTACTGATTTTTATTTTTTACAGTGTTACGTGCTACATAATTTCCAAGAAATTGCAAACAATTACAGTTTTGACTACATCCAACTGTTAAATTTGTGAGACTCGTAGCCCTGCAGTGTAGGTGTCGTGTAAACTGGTGTTTGAAAACAATAAACTTTCAGACGGGGATAGAGCAGCTGAGCAACAGTTCCACAAATAGCAACCTCTGCTGTGGTGACCACTTGGGAAACGCTCGTTTCCCAGCAACCACTGGACGCAAGGCAGTAATGCAGGGTTAAATACAGAGCCCGTCGGCCATTATTCTCCGTGGATACAGGTGAATGACTCTATATGTGCCTGCAGACACAGCTGCAGACTTCAAACCCAACCATTTCACACAGCCCTCCCTGGCCTGAAGGAAATTAGACTGGACTCATTTCCTACTGCCGTTGTAGGAGGAACAAGTTCAGTTATGAGACAACAAAGAGTTCAATGAAAGACTGCCCAAGACATTAATGGTGACCTATTATGTTTCCCTGAACATGTTAGGATAGGTCTATTAGTGACATAATTCATTGCATTTTTTGCACAAAATCTTTCTTGAATAATGAGATTTCAGTTTGGTCAGCTCTGCCCATTTTGAGACCCTTTCCGAATGTTTTTGAGCGTCTTGTCACTTTAAATCCAAACAAGCAGCAGCTGACCACGCCCCACAAATCAACATTTACACTCTCGTGTGAAAATGGCTGCAAGCAGTTACACAATTATATAACCATGCAGAAGAGCCTCCTGCACAACCAACAAGAATGCAGGAAGTGGTTTCTGAATGACAAGTCAACAATCCCACCATTTGTCTTTTCCAACAGCTATTGTACAACAGTAAAACTAGCTGACCAAATGTGCTGGAGCTAAGCTTGGGTTGCTAGGTAACTGGCCGAGATTTGTAGGGGTTGCTAGGAAACGGGTGGGGTAGTGCTAGGTGAAGGGCAGTGCCTACTAATTTGTGACATCTGAAGCTTTTTAAAATGGGTTATTTTCAAGACACCAAAAAACAATTTGCTGCTAAAGACTGGCTGGGTGTTTTTTTTTTTGTTTTTTTTAAAGAGCTTGGCCTGTTTTTAGAAGCAGTAAAGGTCAAAATGGAAGTACAAAAACATGGTAAATGTGAATTTTGCATAATAGGTTTCCTTGAAGGCATACGCAGTACAAGGTCTATGGTATTCACTGCAGTTTTGAGTGGTGGACTGTGACCAAACAAAAACTTTTTGGGATTCAAAGTGGAAGCCATCCAACTACTAAGCAATTGAAGAGGAGTAAGTGGTTTTTAAAGTGCAGACTGCAAATATAGAGAAGCAGGCAAACAAACGGTTAAAACTAAAGTTTTTAAGAAGGCGATAAAAGAAACATGTGCGTGTGCCTATGGTGTTATTCTTTGCTGTACTACTGTCAGGGAACCACATTCATATATGCTACTACTGCTTTCCAGAGCTCTAACAGCTTGCAACATAACACACACTAAATACTCACACACAAGTGTTGGGCTGTCAGGCCAGGTTCCAGAACTAACGAGTCTCACTACAGAGCTATAACAAGAACAAACAGTGCATACAATATGGCAACGCCCTGTTGGTGCGAGCTGCAAACAGAATCAACACAGCAGACACCACATCTATTAGTATTACTGATGTTCAACATAAGAAGCCTTTCTAAAGGACATCTGAGCCCTTGTTCTTTAGCGCCTGCAGACAAAGTTGATCCATGATTATCACATATCAAATAAGTCCCACGACATTACGTTTGGGAGAGCGCTTCTCAAGTTGCACAAGACCGAGCTTGCATGTGCAGCAACCAAATTGATACAGGCAGAGAGCGAATGTGACCTGAAATGGAAAAGTCAGAGGTTTTGTCCAGAATGGCTGCAACGTGCCTTTTCAAGACACCAACAATGAACCAGAACCTTAAGCTACAATTTTAACTGAAACAAGACCAGAAAGCAGCGGAGGAAAACTTTTGTGCAATAATTTGGGAACAGTTGGATTGGCAAAGAAAAGAAACCAAATTAAACATTTTAAATGTACCTACCAATACCAACAAACCTTACGGTAGCATTTCACTGATTATATTAAATTCACTCCTAATCACGCAAAAATGAAAAAAAAAAATTTTTTAAATAACTAATTATTCAAAAATTTAACACATATCAGTTTTTGATTACATTGTATTTAGCATTATTGCTGGCATGCAGAGCATGGATCTATACCACTCAGAATATATAAACCCGTCAAACATTGCATCACAGTCTATGGTGATTGATGGTAAGCAAAATATTGTAAAAACTACTGAAATTCAACATTTTGTGAAGCTCTACTTTATCACAAATGTATCTACTGCATAAATTTAAATAAGTCTAACAGAAAAATTGTTTTAAGTTCAATGTTAGGACGTTCCCACCAGGTAAGGTTAGGACACACCCAAAGCCACCTGACGTAATACATGTTTTTACGATGAAGTAGAAGCATGTTGGGGGAGCAGCATTTTTGCTGAGGAATTACACAACAAAAGGTTTGGAAATAAATAATATGCAGATCCTAGTTAGAAGTTTCACACCCATCTACAGCTCCTACTAATACAAGGAATGGAAATCATGACCCAAATACTGAGAAAGCCTGGGCTCTTATTTTGGTGAAGTTTTAAACTTCCAGCAAAAACTTGTTTTATTCTCAGCCATCAATGTTCAGATGAGCTGCAGCAGGTATGGGAGACATCAAGTGTCAATGTTACTGCTGCACTATCCCAAAGGAGGACGATAACTTAGGGAGACCACATGGGCATTTTTGTGTCGATCTGAACGCAAATGAGCATCTTTGAATGATATTTTGAAGTGCTGATAATCACCAAATATGCCTTGTTTTTACAACCCTAGTAAATGGCCTAGAAAAACCTGATTGTATCACTACAAAGCTTCCAGAACGTGTAAAACCTCTGCTTAATAGCCAAATTAAAACTGTCAAAGAGACCTGAAAGAGAAGCTGGTCACTCATTCATTATTTACCACTTTTAATTTTTTGATAGATGACAGTGGAGTGTCACTCTGTTGCAGCAAAAACAAGCCAGTTTTTTTTCCTTTGTGATTTCTGACTAAAAGCAGAGCTCAACCTCATCTGAGAGCTTAAAAATAAACTTGCTCATGCAGACTTATATCGCTATTGGAAGATGCCTGACTAAGAAATGTGCAGTAAAAGTTTGACAGTCAAATATTAAATAATGTCTAGCAAACATGCCCACGCCAAAGCTTTGGGCTCAGTAGTTTGAATGATTTTTTAATCTTGATGCTCCAGTCAAAACAGTTTGACTGGGAGCGACAAGAAAAACTGGATTTGAATAAATGCATGGAAATAAGCACTTAAGTCTCAAAAAATGAGGTTATTCAAAAACAAAAATATAAAGGGAAAACTTGACAGTATTAGGATGACAAGGAAAAAACAAAGCAAGTAAAAAGCAGAACCTGCCAACATGTTACATAAACAGGCCTCTTCCAGCATGTGCTTATGTTTCCATTATTGAGCACTGTAAACACACTTTGAACGCAGCCTGTTAGGGCTCCAGGGTCATATTATGTTTCTCCACTGACAATCATAACCAAACAGGATCCCACAACATAAATCAACAAACTTTGCAACATCATTTTCCACGGTTTCACTTCCAAGCTGAATAAAAAATAAGTTCTAGATTTCCCTGTCTTTTTTTGTAACACTTTTGTGCATGAAATATTGAGTAAATACTCCTCACAGAATTTTTCATAAGGAAAAAAAATCTGCTTGAGGATACTTGGAAAACAAACACGTAGGCTGGCACACAAACGGATGCCTACACGACACAGCTGAGGAAATGCTGCTGTGTTAATGTGATGAGACAAGGTACAAAAAGTAAAGCAACACCTCTGTAACTAAGAAATAACATCACGAAAGCTTAAACATGACCTGTCCAAGTCTGTTAGCTTGCAAAAGACGATAGCCTTCTTCTCTTCCACCTGATCTCTAAACATTAATTATTAATAAAGGCCTCTGCTCTGTTTTCATTGTGGGTAGTTTTACGTCACTGGCCTCCGTAGGACAGACGAGTCACCTCATCAAGCCCTGCTACCATGGCAGCGACAGTTGAGCATGACGAGCACTGAAAATCTCCTGAGCAACGCTATACCTGATGAGTAACACTAACAAAACAATTCAGCAAACAGATCAAGATCCTACCAGCTTATTGCATCTTTACCTTCACAGACCAAGCACGAAGCTCCTTCAATAAATTTAGCTTTTCAGCTTCACAGGACGCTTAGAAATTTTTTTTTTTTTTGTACAATTGCTACAACCTAAATCTAGCTTAAATTTTTTTTAGAATGCTTAAAAAAAAATAAATAGGAGTGAATTCAGCAAACCTGATCGATTTAAAAATGTCTTCAACATGCATACAAAAAAATTGGTTAATTTTATTATTTAAATATGATTTTACTGTATGCAAATTATCAGAATGGAAGACAGAATAACGGAATGAGTGCAAAAGACAAAAAAACCCCGACAGGAGTCTTCTGGGAGGTGGATCCAATTAAGTTCTTCATAAATTTCCATCATAACTTCACAAGTACATCAAAGTAGAAGTTGGAGTTTTTCTTCTGGTAAACATCAATTGCTAAAAATCCCCTTAAGGATGAAGAAGAGACAGGCCCTGAAATAAAAGTATATTACCATTTTTACAAAGCATAAAGAAAATCACACTCAGTTTTATCGGTTTTTCACTATATAAAAAGTAGACATTAAAGATGTCTAACAAGTTTTATTGTTTGTTCAATTTTACTAACTTCTGAAGTACACTCAGTCTCAGGCGGTCTAACCAAACTAAAAGCAGTATTTCAATTGAAAGCACTGCTTGCGTAAACTGTCATTTATTGGATGCAATTAAAGTAAAAGGACAAAAACGATGTTAAACAGCCTATACAACAAACATAAAAAGAAGTGGTACATAAATAGTAGGACAACACGATTTTAGAACATTTTGCAATGGTGTTAATAGTAAATATCAGTTGCAATATCTGACAGTTTCTTCTTCCCTCTGTTTCTCATCTACCGTAAATCACTGTGTGACCTGTAGCATTTTGGGCAACATAATTTGTGTCTGATGTGAGCATCTGCTGCCACAACTCTGTCAAATTGGCTGGATAATGAATTAGTATGGAAGTTCATAACGCTTGAAATATATGTAAACAATTATCAAACATCAAACAGCATCTAGCTATATAAATTTTGTGAAGACTGATATTGTAGTGACAATATCAAAATCATTGTGCTAAGCAGATCCTCCTCACATTTTGTTGCAAAGATTCTGATGTATTTCTCATGTCAAAATTCCAAACTTTTCCAGACTCAGACATTCTCAGTCCTAAAGAATAAATTTAAAAGCTTACCCTGGATTTTTGGCTGATATTTCTAGAGTGGTCAGGATATAAAGAAAAAAATCTGGAAGAGCAGTGAGGAAAGAATGCAGAGGAAAGGATCAGTGAGCAGTTAGGTGAATAGATGCAATAATAAATGAAAGAATGGAAAGAAGAAGGTGTATGGAAACCCTTGTATTTTCAAACTGTGATCTGTCTCACCGCTTTAAGTGCTCAAAGTTCAATATCCACACTTATCCCAACATTTAAAATGTTTTAATTCTCTTCTTTCCAATGAAGGATCCCTATAATCCTTCATTATCTATCATCGTCCTATTGCTCAACCCTATAATAAAGCAATCGGGTAGATTTACTGTTGCTGTCAGCTCTAGTTTAATACGGAAGAGAACCACAGTATGGTTAACAATAACGGTAACCACTGAAGTGCTGCACAAATTAACCAGTGAAAACAGATCCACAATTAGAAAGCACAACGTTTGTGCTGATGACATATCCATTGTTAGACGCTATAAGAGGAAAACTATGTATTGTTCACTTAAAACATTTCTAACCATAAATATATGTCCTCCATACTTCAAAAGAACCATAAAGGAAAAAAAAACAAAACAAAAAAAAAAACAGTGAAGGTTGCTAACCCACACTGAAATTTCAGTTTACATTTTGAACTCACATTTGAGCTTTAATGAGTGTGTTCAAAAATTTTGCCTGAATAAATAGTTCTGGAAAAACCAGGGAAAACCCCAGATTGGTTGAAAAAGAAAAGCAATTAAATAAGAAGTGCTCCAAGCCTCACTGCATTGAGACTTGCATTTTGTGAACCTTCATCACGCAACAATACAGTTCAGATGCTCACCAGAACATTGTATCATGCAAACCTCTTTTCCTAGCCACCGATGTTTAAATAACCTAAAATAAAATGACGAGTAAAACAGTTTGTCTTGCATGTGAGAATATGGACTTCTACCTCCCAGAGCTATACAACAAAGCAAGCACAATCGGTTTCTGCATAAAGTCACCCTTTCATAAAAACACAGACGAGTACAAAGTGCAGCAGATAACAACAAGACATTATCAACATTGTAAAATTGAAACAAGATGAATGACAACTGGTTACCAAGTGTCAACACGTTACTTCTCCGGTGAAGATATTTTAGTACAAACGGCTCAAATTTGACCCTTCAGCGGCAAGAACTGCTTTTTACCAGGTCTCATTAAAATATTTTTGCTAGACCTCTTAGGTCTTACCAAAATAACATATTCCGAGCCTGTCTTTTCCTAGAATCTCCAAACTACACATGATTTTAGACCTCAAAAGTTGAAACAGTTTGAAAACAAAAATATAGGTGAGTAAATGCCTATTGATATGTCAGTGTTTATATGAAAGAAAGGATGTAGATACTTTAAAAACTATCAAACATCTATCTGATTTTGATTGTTTTTTTTTTCAGTTTTTATATTTTTCTCCTCTACATCTTTGATGTGTATGGGAGTTCACTTAGTAACTTTATTCAAATTCAGAAAGTTCACATTTCTAGTTTTATCAAATTTTAGTAGTAGCTGTAAAATATATTCGTTCATTATGAAAGTGTTTTTTTTGCGATAGAGGTGCACCGAATTATCAACCAGCCAATTTATCGGTGCCGATTTCCTTAATTTTGGGAGCTCGGCCAATAATTGCATGTGAATCTGATCTTATCTACCTCAACAAAGGTATAAAAATCAACCACTGTTCTCTCCTGCTCTCTCGTGAGAGGTTTGATTGTCTGACCGACCCACTAGGTCAAGTCTGCACATTTGTAGTTAACAACAGTCACCCCACTGTTGCCAACTCAGTAACCTTCTTGCTGTATTTACCGACATTTCAGACAAAAAAAAAAAAAAAAAAAGGGACTGACCAAAATTGGAATCAGCAGATCAGGTTTTTTAAAAATGGGTCATCTGCAATTGGTCAGAAAACTGCAATCGGTGCACCTCTAATTTGTGAACCTTCATAGTTTAATGTAGCTTACACATGTCACAATGATTCTGGTAGTTTGAAGTGAAATTTTCTGAAATTAGACATTTATCACATCAGACAATATTTAATGGGAAAAATATTAGAATGCAGTATGTAGCAGGTACGGCGAGCCTTTATTTCATTCTCTGCATCAACTCAGACATATGAACACACCCAAAAACACAAACACCAAGGCAGGAATGCCAGAATGTTTTTTCCTGGATCTAAATGTGGGGTTTTCATAAACCACATTCTTCCCTAGCCTCTTGTGTCCTCAGTCACCTCCCCGAGTCTCAGTGCCAACCTGTTTTTAACTGAACTATGATCTCAGTGTTGCCAACACAGCTTAAGACAAAAAACACACACACAGACACGTATGAGTGCACACTCATACGCACTTAACCGGGTCAAATGCAGAGCAAATCCTTCATGTTACATAAGAGCTGTGCCACACTAAGCCTCAGCACTCAAAAAGAGGAAGGTCTAGGGAGAGACTTGCTCATGCTAACAAAATAAGGAAGTTTCCCCACACCTCTGCTGCTGGTATTTCAGTGCTGCAAGTCTTGCCGCTTTGGATTTTAGCTCAACAGAAGTTGCATCAGAGCAGGAAGGTCTCAATTTCGAGTCCCTATCAGATCAAAACTAGCAGAAATTTAAGTTAGAACAACAGAGGAACTGCTTTGTTCCTTACAGAGTAATAAAACCAGTGCTGTCAAAAGTGGATTACAGGGTGTGTGCTGTGCATTTGCTGTCAACATTCTCCGCATGTGTAATAGATTGTGCAATGTTTGCAGACTTTCCGAGGCCTCACTGGAACAGTTGGTGAAATGTCCAAGCAGGAATACAGATAAATTAAATTTCCAGCCAACTGCTGTGTGGTTAATTTGGAAAATACTTTGACTTTCAAATATTTTTAGGCCTCAATAAACATGCAACAACAACACCAATAAAATTTTACAATGCATTTCAAAATGGAAAGAATCTAATAGCAAAACTATGTTTCTTCTTTGCTTTTTATAGTCTAATTTATTTTTAATTAAACCGGGGACTCAATTTACTGTGCGTCAAAATATGAGCTTATAAGCTTCAAGCTTAAAATTTTATGACATTTTCTGCCCAACAATGTTTGATGAAGTTTAAAAGCCTAACCCATAAGCAGGATATCATGCCTTTTATGACTGCCCTTATAGATACTTTGGTTGCCCTTTATTATAAAGACAAGAAGCAGAAATTAGGGTGTGATGATCTGGAAGAATGCACTGAGAGATAAAGATAAAAAATATGCATTCATGCAGAAAAGACCGTAGAGAGATAGCAAACAAAGAACGAAAAGTGAAAGACTTGTCAGGAAACTGCCAGTCAGAGCATGCATGTCAATACAGTCCAGTTTATATTAGAGGAGAGGCCTGAACACACTGACGCTCAGGAAAGACTGTAACATGCACATAAACAAGCATTAGCCGTGGGAATGACTCAGACTGGTAACTAGCAAGTTTCATGACAGATTTTAGGACATTTCAACATTACGGAAAAGCTGATCTTTCTTAAATGATTCTACTCTGTAAATCTCCTCTCTTGGCATACTCTATGTTGTCACTTCAGCTCATTTCCAGAAGCCAACTTGCTCTTTCTACATTAATAAATGTGGGCCGTATCAGAAAACGTCTGAACCGAGTGGCCTTGGATAACAGTCACTTGGATGAACAGAGACCAGTGAATTATATAGTAATAACCAGCACAGTCTTCACCCTTTACTGGGCGTATCCCAAGTGTTTCAGGGCATTAACAGAAGGCTGTTCTTACCTGTAGTATCTGGACTGAAGATAAGTGGAGCACACGGCCTTGGAGACATGGCTGGCTGAACCAAAATCAATGACTTTGACTCTGTATGGCTGCCTGGATGGATCCACCAGCATGATGTTTTCTGGTTTCAAGTCAGCATGGATCAAACCCAGATCCTTCAACTTCTTTAGGGCTGTTGCCACCTGGAGAGACAAACCAAAATATAAAGAAGATTGTTAAACTGAGCAATTGGAAGATACATTTTTTGTCTTGATAAATTGTATGTGTCATTCTTAGCTTACAACAAGTACAATTGAAAAAAAATCTTTTTTTTTTTAAGGCTGTCCTAATATATTATTTTCCTTCAAGGCCAAGAGCAAAGAAATGTGCTGCAGGCATTTCAATGGATGTAGTAGTTTTGAAACCAGAAAAAAAGAGGTCTCTGATCGGTGCATTACCAGATTTTATAAATAATACATCAAACAGTCAACTAAAAACCTAAATTTGCCATTTTTTTTCTTGATCAATTTTTTGACTGATGTTGAATTGCAGCTCAAATTTACCAAAACTAAATGCTTTCTTCCCTCTATTAATTAAACTTCAAAACTAAAACTTTTTGGTCTGTAAGCACATCAACACCCTTGCTCAGCTTAAGTAGCTTGACTACATTTTTGAGAGAGAAAAAAGAAATCCAAATGAGCCAAAGCCTGCCTCTGCAGGACATACTCCAATAAAAAACATCAACCTGTATCAGCAGGTAAAAGCCTGACTGGTGCATCTTTGGCTGCTATTGAGTTCTCCAATAGAAGCCCTTTTTACCTGCTGTAGAATAGGCCTGATGATTTTAAGAGGCAGTGGGCTGAACTTGTTCTGCTTCAGGAAGTCGTAGAGGTTTTGCTCCAACATTTCAAACACTAAGCAGGTGTGGCTGCGGTGCTGAAAACACTCCAGAGCGCGCACCACATTGTGCTCCTCTGCATTTTCACTGCTCAACCGAGCCAAGATCTCCACCTGCCAATTAGAGAACCAAATATGATTAAAATACTAGTTCACAAAGTGCACATGTCAAGCACAAACATTTTATGGTCAAAAATTACAAAGTGTTTAACATTCTCACCTCGATCTGTCCTTGGCGTGCATAGGATGGGTGGTTCTTCAGTATTTTGATGGCCACCACTTCATTTGTCCCCCTCTTCCAGCACTTCACCACCTGACCAAAGGTTCCCCGACCCAGAAACTCCAGAACCTCGTAGCTGTTCTTCAGCGAGTAAAGAACTTCATGCTGAACCAACTGATAGTCACCATCTCCTGATCCATTTCTGTTCACAGTGGCAGCCGCTGCAGCCTCATTACTGCCATTGGTGCTGGTTTCAGGCCCACTGACCCCCACGCCGAGGCCGGCCACCTCATCAACCCTGCTGTGTGGAGCGGTGAGAGTTCCTCCGCCCCCGACTCGAACAGTGTCTGCATTGTTCCCAGTGCTGGTCTGCAACATGGCCACAGGTAGAGGAAGTGACGGCAGAGCAGGTACGTCCTCCACTATCTGCATGGTTCTGATGCGGTTACTCTCCCGCTGTTGTTCCCCACCTTCACCTGTCTTCTCCTCACATACCTGGGGGACACCTGAGTCAAGAAGGCCGATATAACCTCCTCTTACTTGTGCTCTTTTGTTTTTGGCCTCCTCCCACTCTGCTCCTAAACAGGCTGTAGCCAGAAGCCCACAGTCCAAGCCTCCACCTTCTCTCTCAAAACTTTGGTCAACAGTCGGCTGATCCTGGCACTCAGTCGGTCCTGCTTGCTGTATCCCTGCAGTCTGCAAAGTCCACTGCTCCGTTTCCCCAACCGGTTGCCCCCTGTTCGGCCTTCCTAAGTCAGCAACAGCTGAGGACGGGATAACGTTGTTGGGAAATGCAATACCGTAGTTGATTCCAATCACATATGTCTTGAGCGGGGGTCGATGCTCAAAGGCTCTGCTGGTGTTATTACTGCGGTGGACTTCACCTGTGCGTCTGCTGGTATAACTGCTGCTCTTTCCTAAGGCACTTGTTTGAGCTGAGTGCAGGTGTGATGGGTAGACCAAGGCTTGTGAGGCCATACCTTAAAGGAAAAATGCATTTATTAACTTTTTTTTTTGCACATTTTAAAACGTTTACGATACAAAAACTCAGTTTGCCTGAGTTTAGTGTTCAGACAAAGGAAGTAGTGAAACCCAAAACTTCACCTTTTCTCCCACTATCCTCAGAGATACGTTGTGGGTTTAAAAAAAAAAAAAAAAAATGCCATAATTAACGCCACCAAAGCAAAAATAAATAGAGGCCTTCATGTCACTCTTACTGGAAAAGGGAACAAGTCTTCTGTAATTGGAGATGGGGGAAGCCCAGTTCATGTATGGCTAGTCCCTGCACGCCGCACTGCAGGGTCAGTTTCACACAAACCAACGGCACATAGCAAACAGCTCCCCAGAGGAAACAATGATACACTATGAAGTGAGATGAGTGTTTTCCACCTCTGCGGTATCTTTACAAATGTACCAATTATATGAAGACTTTTGTGTTGCTCTTTAAAATGTAGGTGAGACACAAACACTATGAAGACAAAGTCACTATATGACCTTTTCAGGACAACACTTTTAACTTGATGTGTTAAAGACCAAAACAATTGTCAAATGCAGAAGTAAAGTAATATCTGAACAATGCAACAGCTAAAGTGACGCAAACTGGTGACTTTCCACTGTTACAACAGTGAGACTAATTTCTCCCCATTTCAAAAGCGCAAGTGAATGTGCAATGATGCGTGTATCAAATTTTAACTCCCTCTCTATAACTTTTGGTGTGTTCATGCTAAGAAACTGGAGTTTTTAAGGAGACAAACAGCACAACCTGGTTCTTCAAACACAGATTTTTAGGGCCACAAAGCTTTATAAGTAAAGACGTAGCGATCAAGATTTACCTCGCTACAGTACAGTTTTCCCAGTTGTCCTTATACCCTGAGCCTCTTAATCTAGGAGCTGTAACAAAAAGAAAAAAATGTCCTGTGGGTTCTTTGGATAAAGAATCTACTTTGATTTCAACAGAACAATACTTTCTATATGCACATTTGTGTAGATTCAAAAGGAGAAGTTGTAAGAAAGAACGGATATTTATAAGGTGCTGTAGTTGTTTTAGTCAGCTGGGTTAGAACTAAGACCACGAAAGAAATTTTCCTCATGTAACTAAATGTTCATTTACTAGACAGTCTTCAGCAGAACCCCAACTCGTAATTTGCTCACGCTGCATGAATCAATTCAGTAGCTACAGAATAATAGTCATCCTGACTGTAATGGTGCAAAATCTGTTTTGGGTTTTTTGTTTTGTCGTTGTTGTTTAAAGGCTCCAAAAATGTTAACCCAGAAGCAGCAGCTTTTTTGTAAACATACAAAAACAGTGGCATTGCTTTAATCGGTATTTTGTTGGTTTTTTTTATTTTTGCATTTACATGCTGAAAAGGGAAAGGGTCCTCTGATTCGACTCCTTCAAAGAACAGAAAAGTCAGATTCTTCAGTATCTGACCTGCTGATCAGAGCAACTGGCTGACTCATCTCTGCAAGGAAACTGGTGCACCTGTGCAATTTTTAAAAAAGCCAAATACACAATATGAAAATTCTGCAATGAGAGGAGCACTCCTCTCGTTGCAGAATGCGGTTACTGGCAGAGAATCAGTTCAACAGCTACACTTCCTGAAAGTTCCCAAACAGAGACACAGATTGTGCCAGCCTGGACTTACAACTCAGAAGACTTCATGTTTCAGGCTCCAATCAAATGTCACATCAACATACCTGAAATTGGTCAATTTAAAGGCAAAAAAAAAAAAAAAAAAAAAATCAGCTCAACAATGAGACAGTGGACTACCAAACTAGCTGCGCTTGTGCACGCAGGCTCAGACAGGCAGGCAGTGGGGTGTGCCTCTTAGCCAGCTTTACAAGCAGCACACCTCTTTTTCTTGTGACAAGCAAAACAAGTGAGTTTTAACTAACTCCATAAGCACACCGAAAGCTCTCTAATTACAATTCCAGCAGCCGACATCTCCTACAAATATAATTACCCCTCTTCATGGGTAAAGCAAAGATCAAGTTATGCACTGTTGGAAACTACTACACCCAATCACCACCCACAACTGCAAGCCAGGCAAACGCTCTTAATAACTTAATGATGCAATTGACAAAGAATTTCGGCCACCAGCAACCATCATGGGGCTGCCGTGGTGTAAATATGTCATCCATGCTGCGCTCGCTCTCAGTCTTTTGAGGGACAGTCTTGTCTGTTGCACCTCCTGCCAAACTGTGTAGCCCGATATCCCAGGGGATTGGCCTGAAATAGAGATCCAGCTTCACAGAGGGCAAGCAAACGCAAATACAAAAGTGTGTGTATACATGTCCGTGGGTTCAGCTGGCGTTTTTTGGTAAATGTGTATAACACCTCACAGTTACTACAGATCAAGCTAAGTGACAGTTGACATATGGGAGAAGAAGGTGAGTGTGTGTCTGTGTGTACGTGGGAGTTTGGGGGATGGGCAACCCCCCCACCAAGACACCTGTTGAAAGTGCTTTTGTTACACAACCATAAATAATAGCTGTCTGATGGTGTGTGGGGGAACCTATTTCGAGTTAATATCAATAAACAAACGAAGCTCACTTTACTTTCTGTTTAGCAATTACTTAAAGTATTTTTAACATTTAAAAAAATATACACAACCACAACCAAACAATAGCTAAAATACAACTCAAGAAATTAGCACTTACTTGAACTAAAAGAAGCCGTTTTGAATAAACTGGTTAACCTTCTATGGGAACGGTCTATGAAAAGATAATACTGAAGTTAGCAAACAAGCTAGCTGCGAGCGAAGTCCTACGGACCTTAAAACAACGATTCCCATCAACAAATATAATACAGAAAGTGTATTCGGCTATATTTTTAAAGAGATAGAACCACATACCTTCAGTAAGACCAGAAAATCGCATCACTCAAAGTGTCAAAGAGCAGGCTAGCGACGAACACCCGCACAACAGCCAAACTCTGTAACGGTGCTGCTGTTGCTGCTGCTGCTGCTGCCATCTTGTTCAACGACGAGGAGGACACACCGAGCGACTTTTCGCACATTTGAAGCTCCAAGCCACGCAAAAACAACAGCATTTACAAAAACGAACTATGGTCCATGTTTTAGAGGGCCGTCCTGGGTCTCACTAAACGTTAATATCGTGTCTAGTCGAGGCGAATATCGGAGTTTCTAAACTTTTGCATGTTAACACGCCTCGTCCCCCCGACCGAGTTAGCTGCTGGCGGCTAGCTTGTTGCTGCTGGTTCGGTAGCTTGTTGCTTCTCCGCATGTGTGGAATGTTGGGGAGGGGAGGAGGAGGAGGAGGAGGAGTAAAAGTGCTCTGAGTCACACTGACGGCGAGTCAAAACATTTCAAAACTTCCATGAGCTAACTGCAGTCAAAAGTTTACATACAGGCTGTCATATTAATTGTGGGTTTCTAATCATTTTGGAGGCATTCTTGCTTCGAGTGAAATTATACCACTACTAACAACTTGCGACCTTTCAGAAACAAAAACTAAATACACGTTTTAATATTCCATTTGTATCTAATTCACATAGGGTGATAGATAAAGACAGGAGTATATAGCTATGCACTAAAAATACCTCGATAGTCAGTAGCTAGCTGAGTGCTTTTAAAACACTCATATATTTGGATTTAAAGGCATAAAACGGTTTGTTTTCATTTTTCTTTCTGTAATAGAGCAGTTTTATTATTATTATTATTATTATTATTATTATTATTATTATTATTATTATTATTATTATTATTATTATTATTGTTGTTGTTGTTGTTGTTGTTGTTTTGCTCTATTTCTGCTCACATTTTCTATCTGCAGAATATCAATATTAGATATTTCAAATTAAGAAATAAATAACATTTATGAGAAAAATCCCAAATATTCACATAATAATGTCAGACATTTTCATGAAGAAATTTGGACATTTTCTAATATTGAAAAGTCTTAAGACTATAACTAGTCCTAATTTGTGCTTGGGCTCATTGTTCTTTTGAAGGGACTGTAACCGGCTAGCTGTTTAGTGTAAGAATTTATTATTCTCACCACTTTTAATAATGCACCAACAGCAAAAAAACAGTTAATTTGATGAGACTACAAACATCATGTCTGACAGTTGTTACAGTGTCCCTACTCATGAAAGAATTATCTTGACTTCATCAAACATTTTTCACATTTGTTGGCCAAATAGCCCAATATTTGTCTCATTTCCATTTTCTAAACCTACTTGTCCTTACAAGGACCTAGAATGATTGTTTTCCTCCTGGGAATTGCCTTGGTTTCTTGGTTGACCTTTAACTACTTTTTAAGATGAATTCACACTTCAAAAGTTCATTCTACATCATCTTTATGACTTAGAACTTGGATAGCTCTTACTTCTGGGTTTAAGCAAAACAGAATCTAACACAATTTCTAATCATATCTGGATTAATTTCCGGGTAATACAATAAGGGGATTGTGGGAAAACAATTACCACGACAAATTAGTGCACAAATAATGACTAGCGATGACTTATGTCATGGGCCTATTGAAATTATGCACATCCATACATTGCATATTCTTGTCAAACACTTTTTCCCCAAATAAAAGTACAATCCTTCTGGTTATCCAATTTCTTTCAGAGGCATAACAGCAAAACCATTAACAGTATAGGCATCAATGAAAAAAATATGGCATAAAAAAGATCCAACTCCTCTGGTTATTGGCAAAGCTGCTGTTTAAAAGATAATCAAAGAGGCTATTTATAATGGAGCCAGTTCAGGATGGGATAGTGCACATACAGAATTATGAAACAAATTTGGCTCACATCCATTTTGATGCATTTTATGGCATCATGTATGGGCTCTTCTTATATTGTTGCTCATGTGCAAACTGTTTTAAGGTGATATGCAATAAAAACTGACAATACCTTTTCACTGCATTTGAGCCTTAAAAGTAAAAGTAACAAAAAGAGCATTTTGGAAGTTTTTTTTTTAAACGATTTTAAATTTTAGCTCTGGCTCCATCTACCGGCCCACAGGCGCGTTACATGCAAACAATTTGAATGTATTATGTAACTCTATCCTTTATTATAATTTCATTTGTTGGCGTTAGAAACAATTATCTTCCAGTGTATTATATTACAGATGATATCACTGGCAGATGAAGGACTTATAAGGATATTAAAAAAGAGAGAGACTTGTTAATGTGAGGGCAAACAACGCTTTATTGGAACGTCCAATTTCCAGCTTAAGACAAATAACAATTAAGCTAAAATAATCAGTGTGTGATGTGTGAAAACAACAGCAAACAGAAAAATGTGGCAAATTGATATGAATACATTTTGTACTCAAACATAAACATAAATAACTGTCAGAAAGATATGCTGAATATCTGAAAATATCAACAATAAGTTAACAATGAATGAATACAATTAAATTGGAACTAAAACTGAGGAGCACTGAAAACCACAATTGGCCCTTAATTCCACAGTTCCCTTCAATGAATTGGATTGAGTCTATATCCATCCTTTCCTTTGTTGTCATTTAAAAACATTAAAACTTGTTCTCTGAATAAATTGAGGACGCAATAGACTCACTCCCATCGTTTATGTTCTAAGAAGATTATAGTTTCTGTACTTGGAGATCTTGATGGAAGCCTTCCAGCCTCCAGACACAAAAACTTTAGGCAAGACCATATGTGGAATTTTTATGTTCTTAAATATAATTTTTAAGATCTCATGGCCTACACTTTTGGACCATTGAGTCTCTGCTATTCCTTTTACGTTTATTTATATGTAAAGGTTGATTAACGTATTTTAGAGAGATCCAAAAAAGCACAAAGAAGTAATTCAGATATTGATAATTTAACATTTAAATACATATACAGTATACAATGTTCTCAAACAACAAACCTGGCCTTTATGGAAGTGTGGAAAAAAGAAAGCTGTAGTTAAAAAAGCAATAAAAACTTCCATTTCATATTTGCGTGTAAGGTAAATATTACATGCAAAATGCTGTAAAACATGGCGGTGGACGCATCATGTTAGTCCGATGTTGTTATTCCACAAAGACAGCTGACGGATGAAAATACATGCAGGGCAATATTGGAAGAAAACTTGTTAGATACTGCACTACCTGAAAATTGATGTTGACATCAATTTTCAACACCAGTTTGTCTGATTTTTAACTATTTTGCAAAGAATTAGCAGAAAACCTTTATTCTCTGCATGTGCTACCGGCAACAAACATACCCCAATATATGGAATATTTAGAAAGCATTCGAACAAATGGTCTTAATGCATTCCACACTTTTCAAGTATTTGCTTAAAATGGTAATACCACAAATCCTTTAACTTGTACTTTCCAAATACACACTAATTTGTGTTTGTCTATCAAAGAAAATTCCAATGTACCATTTTCAAGTGTGTGGTTATAAAGAGACTAAACATGTAACAATTCAAGAGAGGTGAATAATTTTGCACAGATGTATATGTCATACTGTTCCCAGTGACGGCAACTGCAATACGGAGTTAAGTTATCCATCCCTGGCAGCTATGCTTAATAAATTAATGCAAACATAGGTACTGTAAATGTGACACTTATGAGGTCTGGTATTTCAATGAAGAAACAACACTGCATTAGTACATGTAAGTGAAATGGTAGTTGTTTTAATCAAGTCAGTTGAAGGTGCTCGTTCAGAAGAGCTGGCTTGCCTCCCAGCTTATAGATCAATCTCCTAAACGTTTTTCTCTACATCCACACCGTTGCTAATGAGGGAAAAAAGAAACCACAGACCACTCTTCACTCTGATCTTCCCCCATATCTTTGGGGGTTTATGTCTCTGTGCTGGAGCTCTCCCCTGGTGTCAGTATATTCTGTAGGATCCTCTGGTAGAATGGAGAGAAGACCAGCTTGTTGTAGTTGACCAGGCGACTGAAGCGGATCGAGAGCTCTTTTAGTTCTCTGCTGACCGGTGCCAGGCCTCCGGGGAGAGGAGGTGGAGTCTTGTGTTGACTGGACTCTAGGGCAGCCAGTAGGTAGCTCTGAATCCGAGAGTCTGGATGGGAGAGAAGGAAGGATCTTTGGTCACAGAAAACAACCAGCATAAATCCGCAAATAGAGACATGAAATCAAGAGAGCCTCCATACCCATCAGCTTACGGACTGTATTGTCTGGCTGGTTGACGGCTGTTATCTGCCCCTTAAGAGCACTCTTACTCTCAGCTGAGAATGAGGAGAAGCCATGCTGGCTTAAACAGTGACTCAGCTCAACACACAGTTTCTCCCCTATGGTTGCTAGGGTCTCCTGCATACTAAACGACCTGAAAAAGGAACAAAATAGACTTTAAAATCTATCCAATCACAGCTGAAAAATCACGTCTCTCAGAAAGGTGATAATCGCTGTACAACATTCAGAAAGTAATTACTGCTGTTAATAACCTGTTTGTTTCCTTTGTACATATAAAAGAAATACAAACAGAATCCCTTCACAATTTTATTCTGGTTTCTGGTACATATCTTTGCAGTGGTCAAAAGGGTTTACATGTACAGACAAAAAGAAACAAAAAGACCACAGCAATAAACATTTATTAAAAATTTCACTCTTTGGGTAATTGATTTTCTACAAAGTCGATTATCTAAAAGGTACACAATTCAACCTCGTTGTCTGCAGTTCCGCCATCTGGAGTAACTGAGATGGCGACTCCAGGCTCAATAACACAGAAAAAAAACAACCAAAACACACCTTCTCTAAACTACAAACTCAGTCCACAGACAGTAAAGGTATGTAAATCCAGTTCCCACAGTTACAGAAGTTAAGACATATCAGAGCTTTCTCTGGATTAGCTTTGGTTTACCTTCAAAAGATAGGTGTGTAAAAATGAAAAATAAAAGATGGCAATTAAATTTTGTCAGTCTGGGATTTGTGCAAGAAAAATACAGTTCCTATGAAAGTAGGGATATACATTAATCCCCAAATCAAATATACCAAGGCAAGCATTAACAACTTCACAGGTGAAACCAAAATAGCATTTATTCTGGAAAAGTTGGTCAGACAAATGGGCAAAACTGAGTCTCTGGATGTGTAAAGTTGATACATAAAAAGCCACACTTTTTCACCTTTATTTTAAAAGGATTTCTCAATCTGCTTCCCTTCAACTTTACAACTATTCATTGCTTTGTGCTGTTCTATCTCACAAACTAAATAAGATACACTGAAGTGTGTGGTTGTATCATTACAAAATGTGACAAAAATGTGTGTGCATAAGCATATGGAGTTCAAAACAAGTCAAATGAAGTCAAACTAATCCCACAGAGGTCAAGTTAAATCCCACAGAAATTCAAAGTTTGGAACTGGTTTGGACACAGTTGAGTTTATAAACAGCTGATCTTATTACAACCTAAAGACTTAATAGCTGCTGAGACATTAAAACCTATTGTTTACTTGAAAACATTGCACATCAGAGAATCTCCAGAGTAAGTACTTATACTCACGGCGTGTGCATTTCTGTGAGCATGGCACTGACAGTGTTTTTAAGAGTCTCCATCAGTCCTGGCAGGCCTGAGATGGCTTCTCCGGTGGTAGTGTAGACAATAAGAAGCACAGAGGAGAGCAGAACTAACCACTCAGCCTCCTGCTGCATCTCTAAGAACCGAACCTGGTCCATCAGCACTGTCTGGAGAGAAAAAATGGTTTCCCTTGGTGAGCAAAGAATAAAAACATAAAACTTCAA
This sequence comes from Girardinus metallicus, assembly GCA_903067095.1. NCBI lineage: Eukaryota > Metazoa > Chordata > Actinopteri > Cyprinodontiformes > Poeciliidae > Girardinus > Girardinus metallicus. Next base: position 27,862 of record CAEGAE010097702.1, read on the forward strand.
CCAAATCTTTGCTATGTATGAGCAAAGACTGGAAGTAAAGAGCTTTTACCTCTGGGAAAGGGTCTGAAGCGTGGTCCCACCGGAGCAGGCGAATATATGCATGATTATGAACATTTAGTGGGTGAAGAGGGGGGTCACTGCAGGCAGAGCCACAACTCTCTGTTTCTCTCAGGGATTTTACCGTCTCCTCAAGCCACTTCTTTGTGTAGTCTAATGCATCTAAACAGGAAAGAACATTTTTCTTCCTCACAGCAGCAAAAGAGAATCTCAGTAAGTACTGGAGATGTTACAATTGGCTGATTTTATGTTTAACTCATGGTCAATTGAGAAGTAAGTGCGCATTCAAACCAGAGCTGTATGTGCTGCTTTAAATTAAACAGAAGTTGTTCCTGGATAGTCCACTTCATTTGAAAAGCGGCAAGAACTCACCTAAATTCTGGTTCGGACCAAACTATCCAATTCTGGGCTATCTCAAAATGTGGGTATAATACTGCTTGGAAGTTAGCTCTGGTGCCGTTACCCCATTGCAGAAAAACCAAAGAATGAAGGTGAACCAAAATGAGGAAGCAATGTCTCACATTTGTATGATTTAAGGTATAGAAGAAAATTGAGAATTTTAAATCTTTACTCAACGTCATCAATATCACAGCATAGTTTCTCTCCCTCTGTCTGTTTTCTGGCTGCTGCATCATTCCAAACAACTCACTGGCTCGAGAGTTGCTATTTTTTAAAATTTTGTTGTGCTTTCTTGTGCACAATGACAACAAAAGGAATTCTGATTCTGGCTCGCTTGTGGCAAGTCAATTTTGTTGAGAATTTAATACTTAGGAAAGCACTTTAAGCAAAATATCCATTATTCAATTCTCCCAAATAATAATAGAACAAGTTAAACAAGAATAAGTTAAACAAAATTTGACTTCACACCCTCACCTCATGTAAATCACATCTGGTCTCGTCTTCATGCTTTGCACAAGGCAAACGAGTCCACAAGAATAAATTAGCACACAGCATATCACCCAAATGACTGCCCAAGGCTTGGTAACACAATTATAGATGTGCTATGTCCTAAAGGAGTTTTGTAAAGGTACCATTCCTTACTTGGTTGTTTCTCCAGAAACTCCTGAAACTTGTTCCTTTCATACTCTACAGACAGCTGCATGAGATGTGGCTTGATGCTCTTCAGTGCAAAATTAGCCATGTCCACCTTCATCAGGTCCAGCACAGAGAAAATAGCCCTGAGTGGAGGTAGAACATGTACACTGTTGTAAAAACAAAACAATTAACTCTGATTTCACAGCGCAGAATTAAGGCGGTCAATAATCTCTCGCTACATATGCATATTTATGATTTGTGTTCATCTCTATGCTGCCTTTTAACCAAGGGAACATCCCAAGCAGACTTGCACGCTGATTAAGTTACAAGGTCTAAAAATAAACTGACGCTTGGCCAATGGAGAGCCAATAATAGTGTTTGCATGGCTCACTTCAGCAGAGGAACAATCTCTGTGATCTGCTTCAGTTTCTTGACGTCCTCATCTCTGCAGGGGGCGCACAGAGAACCCATCATCTCAACGACAAACTGGGACAGCTGGCCGATGTTGAGAGCTCCATTTTCAGCCTGCTGCTGGATTAGTGGCAGATCCAGAACCTCTTCAATGTGGGAGCACAGGCGTCCATGGCCCGGCAGCAAAAAGGACAGGAGCGTCTGGGTGGAAGGTTGGAAAGAGAGAGGAACGTTAAATCTAAGGAGGAGATCGGTAACAGATATCATTTTGACATTGTTATATATAAGCCATACGTGCTAAAGAGGGAGAGCTGACAATGAACCTGTATGGAGGTAGTTGTCACTCAAACAAAGCCAAGTTTTGTTGATCTCATCGTCCAATTCCTTTATCTAAAGCACAACTTGGGAATGTGTACCAGAATTAGCTTTTTGAAGCCAGACTTGCACCAATGAGTAATCTAGTACTTAACAGCTGTATGTAGGGGTAATGTAGCCCTTGCTTGTTGCCATTTAAAAGGAGCCTTGAAAACTTTTTTTCATACTTTCATAGTATTTGAAAGTTTTTACTTCTACCTTTGTAGAACACATGTTCTGGCCTGAGTATGCTGGATCAACAAACTAGAAAAAAATTTTCTGAAACTGGTCAGTTACTGACTACACTCTTTGAACAGACTGATAATAAAAAACATATCACAAACAAACACAGATAATAAACAATCAAGGTTTTAAGAGCTTTATAATGAGTCCTTGATCTGATCAATTCTCACCTCTTTAATCTCTCCCAGAAGTTTGATGGCATGCTCATATGACGGCGGATCCTCGTTCAGCTGAGCTTCCAAACGATCCCAAAAGACTTTGTGCATAATCTCCTTCACTCTGTGCTCCAAACTGTGCCAGGACAAAGAATAGTTTTCTTCATACTGCACCAGCAAATAAATCTAAATAAAAGGCAAACGTCTAGAAGACTGTCAAGCTTTTAACCCATACCTTCCTTCAGGAAGCTCTGTGGGCTTGACTTGAAAGTCCTTGTTGACCATGATTTCATGAGCTAATGCCATGTTTGTTACCCCCTTAGCTGTCTCCATCAGCTCCTCAACAGAAACCAACCTGGGTGGACTGGCTGTAAGAAAAGGAAAACAGATTCATTACATTATAGAAATGTTAAGTGGAAGACCAAAAAATCATGTAGACTCCTCTGCAAACATAGCACCATATCCAACTTCCACACAAATGTATAGTGTTAATATCAGAAGAGTTAATGCATCCACTTTTTGCATAAACTGTTATCTGCATAAACTCCAAAGTGTAATCTTTTGATTGGAGTACTATCTAATTTTATAGTAATAGTATTATGCTAGCACTAAAAAGTGAAGGTTTTTCATTCACTTTTTACACTTCAATGTAAAAAGTGAAGTTTTCTGTGGGGCTTAGATCAATTTGTTGCTAGGTCAACCTGAGGGAAATTGTCATCGAAGCAGGCACTGGTACTTTCAGCAACGTGGGCAGATGCCAGATCATGATGGGACATAAAATTAGTATCTGCAAAATGCGTTTCAGTAGAAGAACTCATAAAGTACCCTAGAATTTCCGGGTAGACGGTTGCACTAGCCTTCATGTAACACAGTACACCCACAGTGGCAGATTACCTGGCTCACCAGATCAACACTAACAGTTGAAACTCCATACAAGACCTCAAACAACTTTCTGCACTTCTTCACTCATCCTCCAGAATGCATGTCCTAGATTTCCAAATCAAATGTGAAATATACTTTCGTTTGGCTATTGATGACTGAAGAAGTCGAGTCTTTTTCTCATTCTCCCAGATAAGATGCTTCTGGCATTGTCTCTGGTTCAAGAGAAGTACAACGCAACAGCTGCACTGAATTGTCTTGTGAATCTCGCCCAAGCTCTTGAATAGGTATAGCTTCACAATCTTCTCAATGCTGTAGTTATCTATTCTTGTCTTCATTTTTCTACTACACATCCACCATTCATCCACTCAATTTCCCATTACGATGTTTGCATTGAGCAATCTGTGAAACAGCCAGCTTCTTTAGCAGTGACCTGTTTTATGTTACCCAATGCAAAATGTAAACAAATACATATAAAAAAAAAATCTAAAAAACATTTTTAATAAACAGGTTAAAATCCGCCAAAAACATCTGAATCTGTTGATCTACAATAGATAGGAGCAGGAATGTTATGAAGGAAAGATAATTTTTCGTTTCTTTATCAACAAGAAATCCCTGAAAAACTAATAAAAGGCATGAACTGACATATTTTATTCTGAAATTTACAAGAGGAAGATTAAAAAAGCCAAGACAACAGACAATAAATAACTTTGAAAAAGTACTTGAACACAAATAAAAGTAAATACGAAGGTATACAAACCTTCATATATATTTTAATGACGAAAAATTTTAATCATGGTATTAATGGAGAATAGTAAGAGTGCAAAAGATAAAGCTATTCCATTAAAACAAAAATAAAAACCAACAGCACACTCAAAAGAAAATAAATTACCAGAAATAAAGGCTATAAATTAACATATATCACTTAGGAAATAGTGAAATAAATTAACTATTCTATTTAGTTATTGAATATGACTGTACATAATGTTTTCTTCACCTTGTAGAGTGTTCTCTCTGTGGGGGCTCGGTGTGCTGGCCCTGACCTGCTGCCCCGCGGTCTCCTCAGATACATCCTTTAACTCCTTGTCTCCTTCGCGCTCTGACTCGTTCGGCATGCTGGATTCTGCAGGATAACAGGCGACAAAGACGCGTCAAGCTGCAGAGATTTTTTTTTTTAAAACCCCTGATGGGCGCTCACAGCCAACCAAATGAAAACAGTGAAGCTGAGTCTGTTTTGAGTTCTGAAGATAACACGATACAATCTGAGGAAGATGGGAAGGCTTGTGTTGATGACGTAATCCACATGGGAAGAGGAAGAGTCATCGGGATGCTAAAAAACTGGAAATGACACAAGTAACCAGCTCGAGGCGTTTTTAAGAATCTGTGTCTATCTATGACATTTACCTTCAAAGCTCAGCTTTAAGAGATGCCTGATCTGCAGAGCCCAACTTCTTCAGTTAGCAGCTCGACTCAACAAAGCCCTGTATGACACAGCTTCCCCTTCACAGCTCACACATAGCGTTACTCTGGCTTCCTCAGATTTATTTACACCTTCCTCACAGTCGTGGAAGGTCTCCAACAAAAGCAAGGTTCTGTTTCCCACGCGGGAAACTCGGGTTTAGTCACGTCTTAGCTCGGCTTTTCCCACCCCCCCCATCAGCTAACAGCAACCGCTAACAACACGGACACTTCCTGTGATGGGCGGAGCTACTGTGACATAACAGTCGAGCCCTCTGAAACTGAACTCAGAAAGGAGGGGAGCAGAAAATCAGTGGAATTAACCCTAAAACGTCAAACGTGTCATTTTTTTGTTTCATACAGCCATTTCTGAGAACTCTACTTCTTTAAAGTTCTCAAAAACCTTGTATATTGAGAAAATACATTACTAAATAAATTGTACATATTCTTTATAGAAATGCACAAAGAGCGCGTTCTGTAAAAATTGCCGGTTCTTGTTTTGGAAAAGCTTGTCTTTCATCCGTGTCTCAAAACAAAATGAGAAGGGCGACTTTTGAAATTTTGTGCTAATGTTGCTGATTAAAACAAGTCATGGAGTATATTTAAGTACATCTTGATTTCCTAAAATGTATCCAGATATCTCTTATTTACATATAACTAATATCATAATAGATGTTTACCTTGTATTTTATCCATATGTTTTGGCCATGTATTTTCTGTTGGTGACAGGAAGAGGAAGGTTTACTTAAAAATAAGATTATAGCACAAGAAAACCATCCCTTCTTCACAGGAAAGCTTGATGGTGTATACAATTTCCTATTTTTAGTCAAATTAAAATACCAATGAACACATATTTAATTAAAACCGCACAAAAATGACTTTCACAGATATTTCTTCTTCACTGTATGCAGACAGAAACAATATTAGTCTGGATTTGCAGCCATCGCTAGGAGCTTAGCAGCCAGCAAGACCAAGAAGATAAATTTTAGCTGAACATTTGCAAAATGGCTCTGTTTTTTCAATTTCTGTCTTTTTGACTTTAACTGACTTCTTTGTAGCCAAAGGCCTGGTTAAGGCCTTAATAGTAATAGACTCTTTTGCCTAATATAGTTCTAAGGGTGCTTATGTTGTCATCCGCTTTAATACAACAGACGAAATGAGAAATAACATCAATGATGTTGAGTTTTTCCATCTATAAATTAAAATATGCAATTAAGTACTTAAATTTGTTCTTTTAATATTATTATTGGAAGCACAAGGGGGAAGATGAATTTTATCCACTTGGACATGCATGTTTTATTTGACCAAAATTGTGAATAAAACATCTTATAATTTTCTTTAAAGATGTTGAGGATTAGTTTGGATGTTTTAAATTAGTCATAAACAAATGTTATTTAACAGTTGAGCTTTAAAGCTCTGTTAAACTTTTCTGATAAATTACAACCCGCAGGAGAAAACAGGCAGGGTGTAGCGGAGGTGCAACCTTACATTTAGCCACTTGGTGGCAGCAGTTATCAAGCTCACACTGAACTTTGAACTGGGTCCATGAACCTCTTCATTCTTGAGATTTGTTAAGAAAATTTTGGGATACTTACTTCTCATGTCTCGAGTTCTTAGTCAACTCTTATGGACTTCATGGGAACAATAAAGAGCAAATAATGGTTGGAGGAAATAAAGCATATATTTGTGTAAAATTATTTGGAAAAGTCGCATTTACTCTATCTTTCTTTTAGTATTTTTTCTTATACTGTATCACATTTAAACTGCCTGTCGATATTTCACAAACAAAACAAATAAAACATTAAAAACAATTACTGTCATGATTTAAATTATGTTGTTCATGTCACATCAAATATTGCTATTTCTCTCAATGTGTCTTCGCAAGATAAAGAACGGAAATTTTAAAAATTAAAGAATTTTTTCAAGAATATGTAGTAAAGGCAAAGTATGTCACACGTAGAGTGCAATATGATGACGATTGTCAGTACATGTTGAAAATAAAAATATTTAAAACTGGAAATAAACACGCATAAGGTTTTAAATGTGTAATTTTCTAATCTAATAAATTAAATGTCAATTTTTCATTATCTTTATTTGTGGAAAATTTATTACAGAATGGTTGGTTACATTTAAGGTTGAAACAGCTCCACGCGCAATGTTGTAGCGGTACGCATGCGCATTAATCCAGGGTATGCCATTGACGGGTAACAAACTAGTACACACCGTAAGTGGCTAAAATTCCGTTTTAGCCATCACTTCTTGTTAGCTGTCGTTTTAGCTATCTTAGCCTCCAGTATGTCATGTTTCTGTGTATAAATGTCATAACGGAAACTGTTTAAGGCCAAAAAACATCGAAATTTTTACCTAATGTACTCTGGTTCGTGACGTTATCAACAGTTTGGGTAACTCTGACTCACTGTTACTATTAAGACAAAATTACCCGTAATTTCAGTACGTCAAAGTTATATAGATGACTCAAAGTAACTGTATTTTGACGAGGAGGAAGATTTTAAGGAAGTGTTCATTTAAAAACAATTGGTCTAAAACTGGGCCTCCAACCAGTCAAGAATTAATTTTTTTCTTGGGCCTGTCTGTAAATAAAAATATAGGATTAATATTACTTTTTATTTTTATTTTAAATTTTTTTGCAGTCCTGCTTATCCTCGTAATACGTCCAAGAATTCCCCATTCCAATCACCGAAAAGGTATGGCTGCTGGTAAAGTGCCATGTTTTGTATGGTTGAAGCAGGGCAAAAATGCTGACATGGATCTGAGATTAGCACAGTGAAGATTTTAATATTAATTCAAGAAACTTACCGATCTCTAACAAGGTGAACAGGATGTGGAGCATTGACAGTGTAATAGTGAAAGAATTCAGCAATGAACAAAAAGACCCAGTGAATTTATGTACTGAGACGGGAGGAAAATGACAAAGAACCAAATGACCTACAGGCAATGAGGGACTGCTGTAGCAGAATGAAAGCATGTAAACTGAGGGATAGGGACACAAGAGGATTATTGGATTAAAGGACTAAATTAATGCTGCATTCCAGCATTGGAAAGTGGGAACTTGGAGTTGGGTTAGACATCACACCCGAAGTAACAACATCCTAATTAAGAAGTTGAAATTGCAACTCCCATATACATTGTTTGTATGTCATTTGAAGCTTTACTTTTCATAATCAAGCACCACTTTTAATTTCAAATTTCAGTTTATAGTTGCTGGCTCTTGATGTAACATTGACTTTAGACACACTCGTACGTGTCTTGTAAAATAAACATGTTTCCATCACATCTTACTGCGGCTGATGCGAAGTGCGGCCATAGTGAAATGCAAAGTCAAACTAACAAGTTGTTCCCCAACTAAATCCGATTTCCCCGATTTAGTTGGGGAAATTGGAATTTCCCAGTTCTGAGTATAACTAGGATGCAGCATAAGACTCAAATGATCTAGACCAGGGATCCTTCACGTTAAGTTGTTTGCCAAAAGATGTAAAAATACAAGAAGAAGAAGACAGAGGGTCCTCAATTCTAGGCCTTGAGGATTGGTGTCACGCAGATTTTAAATGTGCCTCTGCTTCTCCCTACCTGTGTTAAATAATCAGGTCATTACCAGAACTCTGGAGATCTTGACTTCAGAGGTGGTAACTTACTCATTTGATCCAGGTGTTCTTCTTTTTCTTATGTGTTGGCAAACCAGCTTAAAGCACATTTACTGCCGCCTACCTGACTGGAGTGCAGATGTCAATGATAATCACCCAGATGTGTTGGATCAGGGACACATCTAAAAGTTGCAGGACACCAGCCCTCGAGGCCTGGGTTTGAGGACCCCTGATCTAGACCTCTACACCAAATATTGTTTAAAAAATACAAATAGTATTGCATTGTTATACATTTTATTATTATTTGAGGAAAGACAACTAGGTTATACAGTGTTTCATTATTGGATTACTGTTATTATTGTTCTTTGTGGTCTGATTTTATGTATTATTGTATCAAAGAGTCTTTTCTTTATCTTGCTGGAGCACAGAGGAGTTGGAAGCAAAAGTCACTTCAAGGTTTTATTTTATGTTTCTTTGTATAAATGTTCCAGTTAAATGACTGGAACTTCCTTTGATATGTCTTTGTGGCTTGGTAGAAACTGGTTAATACCTGCTCAAGTGAATCACAGAAAAGCAAATAAAGACATTGTTTCTTACTCGAGTGGTCACGCTAACAAACTCATTCATGTGCGCGCCGTGCACATCAGAAACATTTCACACCATCCTTTTCAAAGTCACTCCTTAGCCTAGGGTCACAGTGTCTTTTTATGATAGTATCCAGTTCTATCAGGGATCATTTAATTCTGCAGCATGATTGATACTGACAAAGGTTAAATGTGAGGGAAAAAGGTCTGTTCTATTAAGAAACCAGTGGTTAGTGGAGACCTCCCACTTAAATATTATTTTCCACTTGGTGTGTGTCTGTGTGTATAAGGAGTGTTTGTGTCACTCATTGTTTTGTGAATTCGCAGGTGATGGAAATAGTTGCAGAGGACCATGCACAGGTTGAATTAAATAACCTAGATAATTTAAAAAGCATTGACAGTGCAATTTGTCGATCCAGTGTTATTACTCTGACCCCTATTAGTGTCAATGGGCAGGTTCATTCTAACCTAGATGGTAAATCAGGATGTTATCTCCTCACTGGAGTGGAAGTGATGTAAAACAAAGAAAGAAGCCTTTAATGGTCATTTCAAAGGCATTACGTTAGATTATAGTGACCAATGAGCATTATGAGGCAATAATGTTTCACGCTATTATTCCCACAAAAATCATTTAGCAGTAAAAATTACAGATCAGGGAGTAATTATAAACTACTGAGTTAAAAAGGAGAGTGCTAGTGCTTATTAAAATGCCCATTCTATTAACCTTTCTCAACAAAATGTTTTTTAATCTCAGCTAACAGGCAGAAATTGAGCCAGAGGGACATTTGCCTACCTTGAAGCAACTCTCAATGGATTCTAAAGCAGAGTCTGAGACAGCACGCTGCTTTTCTGCTGTAAGTTACCTCTTTTCAAGATAAATATCATTGTAAATATCATCATTGTTTTCTTTTCCAATTCAGAAAAAGATAACAAGAAAAAAATGCCAGTTATTGTAATCACTGATACAATTATTTTATGATGTTTATTCTCTCGAATCTGTTTCTATTTACATTTCTTTGCACAATTTTCAAGTCTTTTTGATGCAGGGATCTTCAAATCTAGACCTCCAGGGCTGATGTCATGCAGCTTTTAGATGTGTCTGTGCTTCAACACACCTGAATAAAATAATGAGATCATTAGCAGAGATCTGGAGAACTTGACTGCATACTGAGGAGGTAATTCAGCCATTTGATTCAGGTGTGTTGGACTAGAGACACATCTAAAACCGGTTGGAGACTGGCCCTCTAGAACTGGATTAGAGGACCCCTCCCATAAAGCTTGTAGGTCGAGGGAAGAATAAGGTGTTATATCATTTGTCCTTACCAAACAAGGCCACTACATTACCTTTACAGAATTGTTTTAATGTTGTTGTTTTTTTTTTGTATGAATGTGAATAATATTGTCACTTGTGTTTTTTTTTTTTATCTTGAACGTATGTGTTTTTAATATGGAGCCCTGTTAAACCCTGTAACCTTTGGATTTGACAATAAAGTCAATCAGTTAGTCAACTTGACTGACTGACAGATTGATCGATCAGACAAAAGGAAAAATGACTTTGCAACACATTGACCCATGTCATCTGTCATGAGCAGATGAAATGGCCTGAACCTGAAGCGTCTTCGGTTTTGAGGTCATTACTCTTCTTCCATACTCCAAGAACTTGATTTCCAAATGAAAAGCATCGCTGCAGTACTCTGAACCACTGAGCAACAGTCCAGTTCTTTTGCTCCTTAGCCCAGCACCAGGAGTGCAGTCAGGACATTGTTGCATATATCCTAAATATGTCTTTGTTGTTGCTTTTTAAGAATTCACTCCATCTCAAGTCCACACTGTATGAATATCCCTCTACCTTTGCAATAGTCACAAAACCTTGATTATCCATGTTGCTTGTTGAAGTTTTCCTTCTACCTAACTTTCAGTATGCTACAATACACTTTATCAGTGATATATATATATATATACATATATATATATATAATTTTTTTTTTGTGGCTCTGTAAGGATGAGCTTCAAAAAGCAAGAGAACTATTTAACATTTAGCGAATATTTCTGACCATAAAACTGTATTTTTTTTTTCTGATGCAGGTTGAAGACCCTGCGTCAGAACAGAAGCTTTTTCTGTCCACCTCTCACGGTCAAACAGAAGGCGGAGCACCCATTTTACTCCAGCTGCTGGAGTTTAAAACTGACCTCCAGGACGTCGTCGAAGAGCTGCATATTCGAAGGGTAATGTAGTCACTGAACCCTTTACTGACCTACTAGGAGAAAAGCTTTAAATCCCTTTGGTCAACTACTTTTCACTACATAATCTGCGACAAGCCTGATGGATAATGATAGATGTCTTATGTAATTGCAATATAGCAAGGACACTCCTTTTTGCGCTGATTCTTTTAATTCTACAGTTAAAATTCCTATTGATGATTGATAGTGTGACGCCTATGGTGTGCCGTTTGCCGATCATAGCTGTGAGATTTCAATAAGATATTGAGGAAACTGGTTTCATATTATTGCTCAACCAAGTGCTTCTGGCTATCAAGGATGAGCCCAGCTGGGTTACATACATTTAAAAACAGGATTGGGGTCACACAAGCCATTTAGTCCTTGACAACTAAGTATAGAGTACACTTGCTTGTTTGAATCATAAATAAATCTTCCCGCTGCCCCTTTGGCAAGCATTTTCAACATGAGAGTACTTAAAGCTTAAAGGAGCAAAAATGGGATGTTGGTCATTTGTTGCCATTTGGATTTTATTGTTATTGTCCTGTTAACTCTGCCAAAAACATTATCGCATCTTATCATCCTCAGGCAAAATAACACTTTGCAGTGGTTCTGTTCAGAGCGGAGGGGTTAGGAATCAAGAGGGTGACACAACACTGCCGGACATTCCTGAGCAGGTCAAATTCCAGGGAGTTTCTGAGTGAAACGCACTGCTCTCTCACTGCTTCAAATTTGAAAAAAAAAATAAATAAAAAATTGTGGATTTGGTTTCAATGGTGGTAGTTTGTGACAACAATAAATTGTTTTGAATAGTTTGGGGTTTTTTCACACAAAAGTTGGATTAAAATGAAAACCATGATGTGATCCTGGGGAATTTAAGGATAAATTTTGTAATTACTTTCAACTAAACTTTAAATTTATCACATTTTTAAGCTCCCATACAGATTTATACAATAGCTTTGGCAGTTTTATTGCCTACTAAAAACCAATCATTCGTAACAGCAATTAAATAACAAAAAAAGATTCATAATGCAGATCATGATGTAGATGGACATTGGTGTTGACTTTTGTACAGTTTGTGTCAACTGCTCTTGAGATTTTCTCTTTGAATAAATCCTAAACAGAAGGAATACATTTAAAATAAATGATATAATTTGGGAAAATAAAAATATATAAAAATCACAATTTGATTCATGAGGATTCTAAAGCTTAATTAAACCTTTCAGTTTGTTTTTACAGTCTTATTTTTTTAAACACCCTCTCAGTGTAATTATTCCCCAGCCCCCCAAAAATATCAGCTTTATATTCTATGCTTTCTTATTGTTTTTTTTTAATGCAGTGCCACGCTGGTAGCATACTTTAATAGGAACTTATAAAATAAATTCACAGAGCCAACCAGCTCCCACATGCTCATAAAAAGTACTGCATATACAGAGAGAGCTGTTGACTTTTACCTGCCTTCTCCTAAGGAAGAGGGAGGATAGGGATGGCGTTCCACAAATATTACCTCCCTTTTAATGCTCCGCTCTCACAGGGTGCTTCTACAAAAAGATACGGTGGACTGAACCAGAGAAACTTAAAGCAGTTTGCAGTTGTGGCTCAACTCCAGAGTTATTAACCCAAAGAATGGGAGAGAACACGTTTATTTATTTTAAACTTTGTCTGCTTGGACTGCAGTCACCGAGCGTTAATCCCCATTTAAATTTACTAACCAGTGATCTAGTTTAGAAAGTGCTTCCATTTGAGATGCTCTTCTCTACAGAGCCAGTGTAAAGTTTGAATACCGTTTCTAGGGGCATGAATATCATAATATCCTTTAATGGTAGAGAGGAAACAGTTAGTGGGTTTTTTATGCATGGATGAATAAAAAAACACAACAAATTCAAATTTACACACCCAATTCTTGCTCATTTAAAACCTAATATTAAGTCAACACGTATGCCTTTGAGTGCTGCATGATGGTGCAGTTAGTGTCAAATCCTGGTCTGGGGTCTTTCTGCATGGAGTTTGCATGTTCTTCTCTTCTCTCCAGGTACTCCGGCTTCTTCCAGCAGTCCAAAAACATGACTGTCAGGTTAATTGGTTTCTCTAAATTGTTCTTAGGTCTGCGTGTTTGTATGTGCTTGGTTATTTGTCCTATGTGTCTCTGTGAACTGTTCAGAGTTTATAGTGTGACTGACAGCTGCAGACTGCACAGACAATGGATATGTGGATGCCAGTGATGAGTGCATGTCACGTTCACAGGCTCTGTATCGGATATTTCTTATGCACCAAAACAGTAAATATAAAACACCCCTTTCCCGCATTAGCGCTGCACAATATGAGGAAAAGATATGATGCGATTGCTGAATAAAATGATTACAATAGCATTTTCAGCTGGACTTTAATAAGACTTTAACGTATATGTGTTGTTGAAATCAGCCTAAATAAAGACAGTGACTATCAGTCCCATTGTCTTTATTAAAGCAGGGGCATTTTAAAATGAATGAATTTTGTGGCCTGTGAATAGTTTAGATTTGCCAGTTTCGGCCCCGGGACAAAAAAGTTTGGATGCTACTGACTTAAAGCTAATTTCTCAGCTTTAGGTGACAAAACGTTCAGTCTGTCTGAGATTACATTTGGGCTTCGTTTAGGAATTTTGGCCACTAATTCTTGTCAAATTCAGAGTGCAGTCAATCATTAGATTGGAGAAACTAACCAAATAGTCAAAGGTCTATAAGTAATGTGACATCAAAGATATAATGAAGTTTCCTCTTCTTCTTTCTTTTTCTGTGGAGGAAGTATCTTGAGCCTAGGACATTTGTTTTGTTGGTGTCAGTTTTAGTGAGATTATCACTTCTCATGTTTTAGGATGCAGAAACGCGCTTCGAGGATGAGATCAGTAAGCTTGTGCTGGAGAAACAGGAGCTGGAGTGGGAAAAGGTACAGCTTACAGTAACAAACCTCTTTGCACAGTTGCCTTTTAGAACAACTCAGTTGTACGTCTTGAATGATATGTAATGATTCATGACTGATTTATGAATGAAACTTCAGTCTTTTTTTTTTCCTTTGTGCAACAGGAATCCTTTCAACATAAAATAGAAACCATGTCAAAGCAGCACACCGACTCACTCGACTCTGTGAAAAAAAGGGTGTGTTTTATTTTAAAATCTGAACAAAGCTTTTTAATCGAAGTATTAATTCATAAATCCTAAATATAATTTATCTTCCTCCTTGTAGTTTCAAGTCAAATTACAACACACTGAGGAGGAGAAGGTACGACGAGCTTATTTTTTCTCTGAACCATTTTGGGAGAAAAGTGCATTTCATTCAGTTAATGCTAAAGTGGAGTAGTAAATTCACTTGTGTCAGGCACAAAGTCTTGGCCCTTGAAGGGGATTCTTCCGTGCCGTGTTTTGGTATTTATTGCTGTTTTTGACACTCACAATAATAATATCACATTTCAGGGGAAATACCAGGTCAGTGCAGAGTTAAAGGACAAGGAGATTAACAATTTAAAGGAAGAGCTGAAGTCACTGCAGGTATTGAGAAGTTCAACATTCAGTCTCTTCTTTTTCTCTGTTTTCCTTCTAAAAGCAAAAGCCTTTATTTTTTCTTTTCCCTCTATTTATAAATGAATAAAACATATTCATGTTAAGACACTCAACAGTACAAGTAGATAAAAAAAAGTCATGCTTGATCAGAGTCAAGGACAAAGGTCTGACTTGAGGGCAGTTTGTCTGCAGGCTTGACAACACAGAGTTGATATACGGCTGTCCACATGGCCGGCTGCACTTTAACAACCCAGCTTTGTTACAGAGACAATAGAGTCTGTTTTTGATATTCCATCTGGGAGACAATGTAGGTGGTGTTTGGTTTAAATGAAGTTCATTGGTGTGCCTTGGTGTGATAAATTTCTTTAATTTAAAACATTTTCACACGAGTAACAATCAGGAATGAAGGTACTTCAAACATGATGTCACTTTACCATGTGTGAATGTTTAAGTTTATTCGAAATTAGCATTGTTTTTATTTTATTCATAGTAAAATTTTAAACTAATTTGAAACTGATACTGGCGCAGACTAAAAAGATTTCAAAATGTAAACATTTAAAAAAAATTGGGACAAGAGCACTGAGTCAGCAATACTTTCACTGGGGTAAAAACATCAGTAAAAATAGAATCTACAGTTAGGATGAATCTTGCCTGCAGCCCAGCATCAATATAAAGATACACGCTGAAGTCTTAATTCTATAGAAATTCACCAGGAGGTCATTTAAAGTTCCTCTGAATCAGTGTGTAACTGCGATGCATTAATCCACCATGCCTCCCATAACTCTCAACTCGTTTTGTACTTTCACATGAGCGTGCCGGGTTGGAAAAAAAAAAAAGCAATGTTTAAACTCTATTTCTGAGGTTTCCTGAAATTCTTCAAGTACTTTTAATGCCTTAGCTAAAAGGCATTAACAGTAAGGAAGGATGAAACTGGATATTAATTTCTGAGGCCTAGTGAATTGTTTGTTGTCTCATACAGTCCTGTCTCACTTTAAACCTCTAAATTAAAATTATTCTATTTTTTAAGTATTTGTTTTGTCGTTTGGAAACAAATAAACCTAAGACTTAATTCAACTTTATGAGACACTGGAGAATATTTTTCACAAAAGCAATTTTACTGGTTTCTTTTTCCCTTGTGTTACTCTGTAAAATTATTCTGAGAAATTGTGCCATCCATACTTTTTGTTTTAAAAGAAAGAAGAAAGTGTCATTTAATGCGCTCTCTTCTTGTTTTGTTTTTACACAGTTGCTGAAATACAACTTGGAGAAGAAATCGAGTGAGCTGGTAAGGAGGGATCCTCCATTTATGCAAACTGTTGACAGGTGATTCTTGGGAGGGAGGAGAATTAAATGAGGAAGATGAGGGACTGGTGCTAAGGAGGCATTGGTTGAGAGGGAAGAGCTCATCACGAATAACAGACAGGGAGTGTGTGACTCTTTGAACTGCCACCACAGCAGAGGAAATATCTCTATTAAAATATTTTATAACTGGTCTTCGCTCAGTTTAACCTTCTTGGCAACAGATTCAGAGGGAGTTCAGGAGAGCTGGTTGATTGGAGAGCTGGAGAGAGGGATGGAAGTGAAGGGAGGTAAAATGAGGAAGGTGGGAAAAAAATCAGCTTGATACAGACAATCAAACTATAGCAGCAGTTTGAAGAGCAATAAAGTGCTGTGAGGCATGAGCAGAGTTGATTCTTTCATGCTTCTGAAACACTCGGCCACTAGCTCCATTAAACAGGGATCATCTTAAATATTTGACTGCTTCTTCTTCTGTTGTAATCTGTGTATCTCTGTCTGACAGAATTCAGGACAAGTTCTCCCAATTTCCTTGTGCCTGCCTTTAAAAATACTTTTTTCACAGACTCACGCTTTATCAGTGAGCACTTTTGATACAGCTTAGAAGAAGGTAATAACAGAAACTGACGAAAAACAGAAATAATCATAAAATGAATTCAATTCATTTCACTTTATTTATGTAGCGCCACTTCACAACAAATGTCATCTTGAGGAAATTTGCAAAAATATAATTTCAATTCCGATTGATCCTAGTTATCAAACAGGGCAGTGATCCCAGTTAATTATTCAAAGTAGTTTAAATAATTTCTGTCTAAAGAAGCCCATCTGGTTGCATCCTTGACTTGCAGCATTCACTCTCCTGGACGACGTAGCAGCAGTAGACAAGCACTTGCGCCAAATTCACTGACTTTACAGCAACCCCTCATACTGAGCAAGCATGTAGAGACAGTGAGGAGAAAAAACTCCCCTTCAACAGGAATAAAGTACAAGCAGCCATCTGCCACAACCGTCTGAGGATTTGAGGAGACAGAGCAGATACATAAGTGAAGGACTTTAGTTCCCTCTTCAGAGAGAGGAAACGCACTGTGAGACTAATGTATGGTTCTCCACCTCCACCACTGCTAGTCCACAAATCAGCTGTTGCGGAAAACTACACTCCCTTTCGCCCCTTGCTTCTGCACAAGAGCTTTGACCTCTGAGTACACCTTGGGAATTTTGTTATTTGTGAAGAATTTTCTTGATGGCATTTAGTAAAGTGGAACTGCTGCCTTCATCAGCTTCAGGATCACAGGTTTGATGAAATCATGTCTTTGGCAATGAAGCATGCCACAACATTGTTCAGGTCTTTAGAATGCTTTGATGTGGGTGTGCAGATGATTTGTTTGCTGAGTTGTGTGAACCGATCTTCACCTTTTGACGTGGATGACTTGTTGCTGCCAGAGCCTCCACTCTTTTAAAGCAACAATGAAGACAGACATTTAACTGGAATTTCAAATAAGCCCATCACTATAACCCTGTAGTCATAGCGATTGTCTTTGGAAGCTGTTTAGATCACAGGTGTGTTGCTGAAATTTCATTCAAATACCATGTGTCAGTTTTTCCATCATTCCTTATGACCTGGATAGTAAAAACAAGAATAAAGCAATAGTTATAGGAAGAATAAACTCTGGAATAAAGATGAATAAAAATACATCTTTACCACTATTTTATTTGGTGGTTAATCTTATCAGAACCAAAGCAGCTTCCAGTGTTTTCAGTGATTAACCTGCTGTTGCTAATATGTCTGCATTGAAACATTTTTCCCCTCTCTGGTTAATTTTAACTGCGGGTCCTCCACAGGAACAGAAGCTAGCCCTGCAGAATCGCACAAAGGACAGCCACCTGAAGCAGCTGGCAGAGGTGGAGAAAAGATTCAGTGCTCTTTCCAAACAATGCGCTACGGTCAAGCAGGCACATGACAAACTGGAGCAGAATGGTAATATATGAGTGGGTAAAATAATAGATCCAAAAGAGCGTTGATAATCTTATTGAAGTGACATCTGTAAATTATATTGTTGAACTGTTTGGTCTTCAAACTACTCAAAATGTAATTCATTTCAAGTTGAATATCAATCTGCGTATTAGTTTATAAATGTGTGGGCTGAACAGATTTTACTTTGCTTTTTAAAATGGCAATTCCAACATTTTCTAAATCCTGGAGCTTTTTTGTTTTTGAAAAGTTAGAGGGAAAAGGTTCTAGACCAGGAGTGGGTAATCACAGATCTCTAGGACCAGTGTCCTGCAACTATTTTATGTGTCTCTGCTTTAACATACCTAAGTCAAATACTCTTGTAGTAACACTCGGGAGAACTTGACTGCACATCAGAGGTAACTTGGGTAGTTTAATTGAAATGTGTTTGACTAGGGAGACATCTAAGAATTGCAGCACACTGGCCTTTGAGGACAATAAATATGGAAATAAACATTTTTTAAATTTTTCTAAAACATTTTTCATGATTAACACACAGGGTATGTGCATTAAACATGCTATATAAATTAGGTTGTAAAATGGAGTCTAAGTTAGCTCTAAACAATCTTATCAAGTTCAGTGCTTGAACTTGTCTCTGTGTTGCCGTTACTTTCTTCTGCTGTTTGATAAAGTGCTGAAAATGATCTTCATACTGAAGATGGAGTTTTGTTTGGCTCACGTGGTATTGCAACAGCACATTGATTCACGTACAAGTTTTCTGACTCTCAGTCTTTTGCACTAAATGTACATCATTATTTTACAATTTAAGTTACAAGCAGAGGTCATTGTCAAGTTTGTCTAAATGCCCCTTTGGGGTTATTTTGATAACCTGTGAAAAATGAAAAATGTGCTCTTTTTGGCAGCAACGTTTAACACATGTAAGCCAAGAAAGATTTCCCACTCTGCTGACACCAGATAAGACCGATCTATCACATAATTTCCCTGCCCTTTAAAAATCCTACTCTGCTCATACTTTCCTGGTATATCTTTGTGTTAGTCGGGTTGGACAAGCTATGTCCTCTGATATTAGATCTTTTTCTTCTTTTTCTGGCTGTAATACACATAAGCCCACAAGGCAGTTTAGGATCTGGAAAAAGATGAAGTACTTTTACAATCTCTTTGACTACATGATAACCTTTACTGTCTCTTCTACTTGTCCTACTCCAGTGTTGTCAGAGTTCATACTTATGTCATGCAGTCATGTGTGATGGCAATCTAATATGTATTTTCCCTAAAGTTGATGAGGCCATGAAGATAAATAACAAGTTGACTTCTGCCAAAGAAAAACAAGAAGGAGTCATCGATTCACTTAGAAAGGTATGAAGACGAGACAAATTACATTTGACTATGACTCAATGAGTTGTCGTCAATCGGAGGGTTGTAGATTTCATTCCAGCTTCCTCCTGTCACCTGCCGATGTTCCCCTGGAAACTTTCTAAGTTGCCCATCAATCTGCGTATTATTGATAGGCACACATAAATGTGTGTGCGAATGGGTGAATGTGGTTCTAGTGTGAAATGGTTTGGGTGGTCAAAATGACATTTGAAGGTCATTTTATTTTTATAACCCAACTGCATTTTAAAAGATTCTTTAAATAAACTCAATTTATTTATGCGGTATCAGTTCACAATTGTCATTGACAGATCCCACTTTGGTTCAGATTCAATAAAATCAATCCAAGGAAGTCCAATCTGATATACAATCAGTTCAGTCTTCATCATAATCTCAGTATGTATTACAGTTTTATAATACCTTTAACCACAGTGGCTTAAAACTTAAAAGAATCATGGTAAAAAGTTGTTTTCCTAAAGATGCCAACCTGATTACTTTGAATTGTTGACTTTGCAAAAACATTAAGTCTTAATGTTTTTGCATTTTGTCTGATTCTTTTGCAGGAGTTGGAGGAAGTCAGTAACAAGCTCATAAAGGAAAAGATGAACTCATTCAGACATGAAAAGGCCCAGAGTCCTTTAGGGAGGGAACAGCACATACAAGAGCTGCAACAAAAACTCCACATGGTAACATGGGCATCAGTAAAACAGGGATCTTAAATAAGTCTCAAAACAGTGTATTTGGACCTTTGGAAAGTTAGAACAAAGTTATGTTTTTTAGGAGTCTGAAATAAACAAGAAACTCAGGGAGGAGAATGTTGCTGAACGAGCAGAAAAGCAGGTAAGGAAGAAGATGCATGACAAACTTTTTTTTTGTTAAGAATAATTTGTAACGTGTTCTGAAAATTTAATGAAAAAATGCACAGAATCACATTTCCTATAAAATAGTATAAATCTGAAATGTCCTGTTTTATCACATGGACTTTATTGTATAAATATAAATTCTCTGTACCATTCAGGGAAAAACTTGAGTGGAACAGAGGAATTTGGTAATGTTAGTATGCCAGTGAATTTTGTGGATTTCATTAAGCTGTGCAGTCGAGCAATGCTGAAAACGGCTTAAAAAAAGTCTACTAAATTGGCTATGTAGCATAAAGTTCACTATATAAAGAACTTTATGCTGAACTCTTTCTTAACGTATAAAGAAAAGAAAAAATAGACATCTATGACTCCGTGAGCCTGAATAGCTTAAAGGATGCTTGAACTTAGGATGAAATGCAAAACGGAACAATTCATAGTTCATCTTCAGTCACACAAGATCTTTGGTTTAGTGGTAAAAGCTTTCAAAGAGAAGAATGACTGTTCCAAAGATGTTCTTATTTAGTTCTGTGGATCTGTGTTTAGAAGTTGATGAGGTCCCTGCAGCACAACCAACAGCTGTTGTTGAGTCAGACACACACCGTAAGGAGGATCGAACAGGAGCTAGAGAGTCAAACAGAGATGTTCAAGGTCAGACATTTTCAGTTTTTTCTGATTTTAACATTTAGTCACACAAGTTTCCCCCACGCTGAAAACATGAAAACTCTGTAAAAGATTCTTGACAGTTGCAGATTTTCATTGTGACTTTTGCTCACTAATTTTATTAACAGTTGGATGCTTCAGCAAATACTTGTCACACATTACTCAACTCATTGTCCCACTACTTTGCCTTCTGGTGTCCTTTCAAATGTAAAGGACACCATTTGTCCATTTGTCCTTGCAAATGGAAAAGTTTCTATTTCCATTACTGGTCTGCAGCATGAGCGCCAAATTACAATCATCTTTCTGAGAGTTAAAATTGTTTTGTGCTCTGAGTCTAATTATTTTCAAGATTGTCTAAAATGCACATAACAGAGTCAGTCCAATCAATTAAAATGTAGTTCCTGAATAATGTAAAAATAGAAGAGAATTAACTATTGAAATATGTTCCAATTTGCTGATAAAACAAAAGAGGATGTACAGCTGTATTGAGTGAAAACAAAAATATAACTTTCCAGAATGAGTGACAACTAGTTACATTTCTAGTACAATTCAGGATTTATAGTCTTGTTACAAGCATTTGTTGAACATAAAGAGTAAATTTAAGAATTATCAGCACAGATAAAAAATTAGCTCCTATTTGTTTATTTCTTTGCATTGCATAAAAACCGTGGAGGTGTATTTTTTTATTTTTGACTGAAACAAATTCATTCCTTCTTGGAAACCCTGCACCTTCTTAAGTGCTGCACAAGGAAAACGTTCTTCAGGACCTGTTTAAATTACTATGGAAACACTTGTACAAAGACATGAATAAATGCCAGTCTCTGTTCCATCTCATAAATTTGCTGAATATGGTGCAGTATATCACAACGTGTACATTTGTGAATAAAATCCCTCCGCAGCTGAATGATAGTATGTTTTTCTCCATTTATGGCTCTGCAGTTTATTGTTCTCTTTCCTTTGCTCTGTGCCACCCCACCTCCCTCCATTTTAATTCTCTCACTCATTAATTTATTAAAATCATTATTAAAATGACACAAGAAACCTGATTTGTATTAGCAAGCAGTGCCATCTCTTTCTCTCTCTCTCTCTTGGCCCTGTTTAAAACCTTCTGTTCGTGTTAAATAAACTCATAAAAATTTAGTATTGCATTGAAATCTTATGGGCAATTAATTTTACGGCAGGCCCTTAAGCAAGAACGCGAAGTGATGCGAGAGAATAGAAAGACAATGGAAGACAAAGTGGCTGAACTGATAGAGAGCTACGCTGCTTCCAAGACGAGCTGGGACAAAGAGGTAAAACAGAGACTACGCCTTAGTGAAGGTGATGTAAAGACTATAAGTTTTTTTTTTTTTCAGAGCAAGAACTTTTTAATCTTGTGTTTTTTTTTGTTTTTGTGATCACACAGAGAGAAACATTACTGAGTCAAATTAAGAATGAGAAGTCAGACGTTCAAGCCTTGAAAGAAGCTTATGAAGGCCTTGAGCTGAAATGCGCAGACCTGATTTTGCAGGCCAGCTCACAAGTACAGCAAGCTGGGAAACCACAGGTAATCAATGCTCTTTACTTACATCTGATGCTGAAATAATTCATCAGATTAATCGTGATGAATTGATTATTGAAATAATCGTCAACTAGTTTAGTAATTGATCTTTTGTTAGCTGGAGTGCAGGCACTCTAAAAAGAGTAATTGCTGAAAAACATTTTCAGTTATAATTAAGCCAGAATGTAATGTAATGTTTTAATTGTTGATTCTATGTAGCATGACTTTGTGTTTTGGTGTTTGTTATGATGTAAAGCACTTTGAAATACCTTGCTGCTGAAATGTGCTATACAAATAAAATTTGATCGATTGATTTAAAAAAAAACAAAAAAAACTTCTTTGTAAATGTGTCCCAACCAGAACCCCTCAGGTAGTTTTAGCTTCACCTGCATGGTTCAAATTCTGTTACACACAAAAAAATCACAGATTTACCAGTTTTGTCATCTTTTGCTCTTCAATTATTATTGGTTCATCCAAAAAATAATCAACAGATTGGCTGTATTGACATTAAGTCAAGCAAAAAGGGCTGAGCTTTTCACATGTTGATGTTAGAAATATGTTTAGCTGCAGAAGCATCCAATGCTACAAATCATCACGTTTTCAATTAAGTAATATGGTATTCTAATTTAGGCAAAAATAAGAAAAAATCTTATTTAAAAAACAAATTGAATGATTTGCAATTTTTATGTCTTTATAATTGTATAAAATAGACTCTGTATTTGAGGTTAATCTAATGCACTGCAATACATTTGACCTGCTTGGCCAACTTGAGGTTCTCAATAATCCTATTAAAAGTTGACCGTTCTAGGATTAAACTGTCAAAAATAAACTAAAATACCTGTAGATCAGTTTTGTGTTAGAACTGAACAAAAATGTGTGAGATCCTGTTAGTTTTGAATGTTTTAACTATTTATTTCATCAGTTCATTGTATTTAAGTGACTATTTCTCTTTCACAGATGAAAGACAACAGTCAGAGTCCTCTTGTTGTGACCCATCTCAGTCCTTTCAGCTCAGTCTTGGAAAGATTCAGAGCTGAGGAAACTGCTAAGGATCCAGACTCCAGCTTCCAGCTGCCTGACCTTGACAGTCCGCAGTGCGCTGCTTCCTCTCAGGCCAAAATCCAGGATTGTCTGAAGGACACAGGAACAGCTTCAAAGCTTGCTGCTACTGGAGCAAATGGAGGTCAGCCTTCTGAATATAAACAGGAGATAAGGATAGTTTTTGGTTCCATTTTGAGAAATTTATTTATCTTTAGGCCAAAAATGCCATTGGTTCATGATGAAAAGATGTATGGTTTTTGAGTATAATGCAGTTAAAACAGCATATTTTGTCAACTTCTATACCTTTCCTCCCCAGGTCAAGACGAGATGAATCATCAGCAAGGAAGGATTAAACAGTTATCATATTTCACAAGCAGCATCCCTGATAACTCTGAAAAAACCACAGAAACCACTGGTACAAGTGACTTAATTGGACTTGATCAGAGTTTCCTGAGTAAATCTACCTGTGGCAGTACATCAAATCCTGGGTGCGCTTCACTGAATGGATCTCCAGAATTATTTGAATATGAAACATATGAAGACAACAAAAGAGGAAAGAAAAAGAAACATGAGAGAGGGGAGGATAGCAAAAAGGAAACCAACAATACAGAGCAGGAGGAAAATGTATTTCAAGAAAATGTGAAAAGTGAAACAAATGCTGCAGAAAAAAGGACAACCCCAGTTGAAATGGCAGACGGTAAAGACATGCACAGGGATTCTGAGGGGTCAGCAAAGGCGACAGAGAGGACCAGTAACCCAGAAATAGAAACAAGAGCTGGAGGTGAGGGAGCAGTAACAGATGGAGTGAAAGAGAGAGGAGAGTCAGCAAAGCATGCATCAGAAAGCCCAGAAACACAGATATCAGCTCTCACGACTGCTGATATGACTGAAGCGAGCCTTGGCAGGCAGGTCAATGTCTTCATGGATACAGAGCTGCCGTCAACTGTCTGTGAACCCCTTAACTCCACAGAAAGTGTTTCTCTAAAAACCACAGAGGAGGACAGAAATGTAAACAGTGAATTTACTGTCAGCACAAATGAACACAAAGTGACTTCAGATCAACACAGCATCAGTGCTGAAGATGGGCTACATATCTTAACCACAATGGATCACACTTCATGTCCTGAAACTCAGTCGATCACACTTTGTCAGATTCCAGGAGATGAGAACCCGTCCAGGGAAACATCGGGTGCTTTTCCCACTGAAAGCGCCTCCCAGACGAATGCTGTTGGCAAGTTAAAGCAAGAAAACAACATGCAGGCGTGCCAAACAAACCAAACTGAAACTGGAAGATGTAATCCTCCACACGTCAACGCCGACGTGATCCAAACAGATGAAAATACTGATGCATCCGTCAGTAAAGAGTCTGAGTTAATGAGAGAACCACCACCGAAAATTTCAGCGAAGGAGAGTGTGCGGCTGACGTCTGCTGTGGCTAATGATGAAGATGATGCACAAAAGAGGAAGCAGATTCAGCCAAATGTAAACGCATGTGAAACTGTACATATACCTTCGTCAACATCCTGTTTAAAGGATGTATCCATGGAGGCTATCTTTCCACCAGATGTTTTAACTGAAAACATTCAGGAGGAAACAAAAACCAACACGCCGAAGGATCCTGTACTTAAAGAAATAACCCAAGACAAAGGCGATCTGAATCTCTCTATTCTGCCAAGTCATGACAATAAGGGATGGCCAGAGCTTGACCGTTCACAGCTTCACCCGAAGAGACCTGATGCTTCGTTTGATTTGTCCCTGATGAGCAGAAAGCCCTGCAGGTCTCTGTTTGACTGGGGGGCAGCTCAGAGGAAACGGTTCTGCTCCGGACCAAAGTCAGATGTATCCGGCCTGCTACAGTTAAACCAGGTATAAGACAATTAAAAAATTAAATATCTGTATTTTAAAGGCAAGTTTTTAGAACTCAAGTTCAAAACCTTTCTAGATATTACACTGTGTAACAATTAGTCAAAAAAATTTAATAAGCGATGATTAACCACAAATTTCAGAAAGCTTGGTTTAAAACTTTAAAAATGAGAATAAGTCGCACAGTCACGCAGACCCGAAGCAGCACGTTTTAGAAGTTTTATTAGAAATTAGAAAAAGGCATCACTTTCCACTAACAAGGTGCCATGAAGCAAAACAGAAACAAAGACAGAAATTTGCTCTTAGTGAAGCAGAGAAATCACAAATTTTCTTACATGTATTAAATATAAATGCTGCAGCAAAATAAAACATACAGAACGTCTGAGGTTCCTGTGGGGTTCATGAAGCTCTGGTTTTTCAGGCTCCCGATGTGTCTCGACCAGATAGCACAGGACATTCCCACAGCACTATACACATGTTCAACGAAAGCAAGCACAACAAAGGTGATGAATGAAATCCTTTCATCCTTGTATGACTCATGATATGTTGTTGTACATCGACTGCACATAGTTTACCCTCTGCTGTAATGATTTTTCTAACTTTATTGTCATTCTTGTCTTTTTTTAAAGTCCCCTTGCTCATAATGAGAGCATCAGATCTATTCAATGTTTCTGGAGCTACATCCTCTTTGACGGGTCAACAGAGGGAAGAAAACTGCAGAGAGGATCCAGCAGAAACGGTAAATTGTTATGAAGGAAGATTCAACTGGGATGCAATGGAGCAAATAAGATAAAACAACTCAACATTTTAATTAAAAAAGGCCAGAATACAAAATCAGCCTTTAAAAACCAGAACCCACTAAAGTAAATGACACCCTGATACTCCAAAACAGATCAATTGATTAACTGATCCCCAATAGTATGAGTATGTTATGACAATGCCAAGGCAGAAGCTTACGATTCTTTGAGTTTATTTGCGTATTAAGTGATGAAGTTTCTGGTGCAGATATTAGTGCTTGCTAACATCAGTAAACCAAAACAATACTGTAAAGAGTGGAGGACTGACAAAGTCATTCAGAAAAACACTGCTGGGAGATATAACGACAATAAATGATCCAAGAATCTGCTGACTCGCCGGATGGACTTAGTTTTCCACACAGTGCTTCTTTATTGAAACTTTTCTATATTAAAACAACAAAACAAAATATACTATATTCTGTGTATTATAAATCATCATTGCAATCTTTCATTTTAAGCCATAGAGGTACTTGTCCAAGGGAAGGACATTAATTTGATGTTGAACAGGAAAGAATGTGCAACGTTTTTACATAAAATCCTCAGAGGAGAATATATGACCTAGAAATATGCAAAATGCCTTAAGGGTGCTTCTCGTTCTTCCACTCTGACCCAAAAATGGCTTTTTAACATTTCTTTTCACAATCTTTAAATGTAGGAGCAAATTTGTGTAAATGCCCAGGCCAGATGAAATGCTCAAACAGAGTTTCTGTTTTTGGGGATCCTGCTGAGTCAGGTGTTGAGTGAAAGAACTTAAATGACCTCACAGACATTCTCAAACAGCCAGACAGACAGAACGAATGACCTGTGGAAGAAAACCTAGCTAATGATCCTCGGGTACCCCTTCTTTCTCACTTACTCCATCTTTATCTGTTGCACTTTCCCTCTTCCTCTCTCACTTCATCATTTGTCTCTCACTCACTTTCCACCCTCTCGTTCTCCTTTGTCACCAACTCTGCTCTGTCATTCTGGATTTGATCAAATCCAGGCGCTGGAAGTCAATACAGCACTGAGGAAAAAAAAAAAAGTTTAATAAATAACAGTGACAAGCAAAGTCTTCTTTTTTACATATAGACTCGAAACGCTGGGAGCATCAACCAGAGTTCAGTCTGAGCCTGGCTACTCTCTCAGTTGGATTCTCTTACATGTCATTTGCTGCTGCTTGATACTTGATTCACATCAATGTTTGAGTTAGTGTTGCATTTCCTCTGAGAATGAATCAAACCTCTAACTACCACATCTTTTTACAGACATGATTTGAGGATAAGATGCCTAAAGGTAAAAGTGTTTGATTTATGGTTTGTTTTGTTGTCTTCTTTTTCGCAGGACAAGACACTTTCTTTGTCCATCAGTTCTTTTCCACTCACTCTCTCTTCTAATACAAGCAGCAAAGGTTCACTGCAGACCAACCTGGAGTATGTATGTTTGTGAAAGATTCTCAGAGTTATTTTTATCCAAATGTGAATTATTTTACTTATTTAGATGTATAACAGTTTATCTATAAAATATTGTAATAACCTTGCATCATTTTAATTCCACTTTACAATTATTCACCACTTTGTGTTGCTGTACAGCACAATAAAATGCATTAAGGTTTATGATGGGAAAAGGGCAAATGTGAAAAATTTAAGAGGCAGGAATTCTATTGCAAAGCTCTGTAAATAAATATGGTTCTATGTATCCTATATGTAAATTTTTCTCTCAAATTTTCTCTAATGTGTTTACTGTAGGTGACTCTAATTTCTCTTCATACCAGGTGTAGCAAAGCTCAGAGCTCAGCTCCAGTTACAGAGTCGGAGTGGGATCTGTCCTGTTCCCAGGAGAGGGAAACCCAGCAATCTGCTGTCAGAGCACAGATCTCTAAGATCGAACATTTTCTCAACAGCGAGAGGCTTCGACTGTCCAAAAGACGACGCACTGACAACTGAACAAAACTGATGTATCCTTCTGTGCTACACATCCAAACAAGTTTAACAAGTTGGTTCATTTATTGTGTCTTAAGTTTAAATATTAATAAGTAATTTTTTTTTGTTCTAAAATCAAACTTTAGTTTAAAGCATACATGAATAAACTCATTTTTGCCTTGTAACTTTACACATTAACTTTAGTATATAAAATTTGCTTTATCCGCAGAATTCTGTGCTGTTCATTCATTGTTGTCAGGTTTGGGCAACTGCTTCAGAAGCAAGGCAATACTGATACAACTAGAAGTTTAAGCTCATGTTTGGATACGTTTTTGTGTGTTTTTATAAGTTGAATTTGAAGCAGAACTTTGTGAATCATTTTACTCTGCACGATTTAAGAACGTTCATAATGCTGTGTTTTTGTTAGCAGTGGGTTTTGGAGCCACTAATGCCTTTTTAAAGGACATCCCCTGATATAAAAGGGCATAAAAATACATTGGAACGTCTTTTTGTCTTAAGCCATTTCTCTGAATAAACCTGATATATTTCAAAGAAAACAGCCCAGTCATGTTACTACAGAACAAAAGTGCTGTTAGGGGAAAAAAAAAAAAAGATTCTATGAGCAATTAACACATTAATTAATATGGCAATTAACATTAACCTCATATCCTCAGAGGAGCTTTAAATGTGAAGGAACCTTTAGTCTAAATCTGTGCAGTTGTTGTTAAAAGTGAAATTAGATGTTGGAACACAACTGGTAACACCTATTAATGCTAATTAAGAGACACAACCATAGAGGTAACAATTAGCACCGAATACACGAACCCTAATTAACAGAAATCAATTAGGGAACATACAGACCAATTAGCTCACTGTAATTAGCATCTCATTAACTTTATGTTCTTGTTGTGGAATATAAAGACCATGACGCACAGACACCTGGCTTCTCCTTGGTAGGATTGCTCTTTGTCTTTGTCGCATTCTAGATGATTTTCTTGGATTTTGTTTCAGTCGGTTGGAAAAATAAGTAATTTAAGTTTTCCTATTATTAAATCATTTCTGTCCTGCAGATGATCTGATGTGTAGTGAATCTTGACAGAGCTTTATAAAACAATAACATTATTGAAGGCACATTTGCTGCCTGAGAGCAAGGAATTTATCATTCAACCTTAGAGTTATTTGCCTACTCTGCCTCGCAGAAGTGTCTATGGGATTTGTCCTGTTCCCTCTCGGACTCCGATCCTGTAACTGGAGCTGAGCTCTGAGCTTTGCTACACCTGGTATGAACAGAAAGTCAGGTTTTGCGGCTGTATAGTCTACACAGATTTTCTGTCAGATTTAGTTCTGGATCTGTTCATAATTTCGTCATTACAAATGCAAATTTGAAGTGGAAAACCTCTTGTTCATTTTCATGGAAAGAGATGGTAAGATGTGTTTTTACACCAGCACAGAAGAAATATTAGGATACCCAATATTGAAGACAATGTGAAGAAGATAATCAAGCACTTGCATGTGTTGTTTTTCTTTTCTTTTTCTCTTTTTTGTAAGAATTGTATAAAGACAGTTTTGAGAAGGAAATTGCTGTTAGCCTGTTGGCAACCTTACTGACTAGATTTTGTCTTGACTTGTAAAAAGGTTTTCAATAAATGTTCAATTTTAGTTTATCTGCATAGATTGACAATGAACAAAGTCTTCATTGTGATGTGGAAGACTTTGTTCCCTTTTCTTAACTGATGAATTCATACTAACAGCTCTGCAAAATTATGTCATGATGAAAATGTTTTGAAACAATTTATTATAGTGTCAAAATGTAAGTTATATCCTTTTTATGGTGGTTCTTGTAAAAAAAAAAAAAAAAAAAAGACACCTTTTTTGAAATGAAAGCCCTAGTTGAAAGATTAAAACTCAGACATTTAGTCAGAGAAAGAAAGAATAGCTGTTAGGTAAAATTGTCAGTTTTGGCTGAAGTTGATATATAAATGTAACAGATCAGGATGAAATTAACATATTTATGTGGTGAAACGATCCTCTAAAAACAAACTTTCATAACTACTGCCGAAAATTATATTGTCAGATAATCAGTGTGCGAAGCTGTTTCTGACTCCATGAAGAAAAAACTAAATTTCTCTCTGAAGACTTAAGAAATATCGTCTTCTCATATTTGTAATTTTAAGAATGAACATTTTCATGGTGGCACAAAGTCTGTGCTTAATCCATCTAACCACACTTACTCATAATGAATATGCTTGAATGTTAATGACCTCATAAAGAAACCTGGAGCGTTTTGACAACTGAGCCCATTGCTGCTGACCCTTATCCTTTCTGGGAGTAAGGGACGGCGGGGTGGGGAGGTGAGAGGTGTGGAATATAAAGGTCTTCATTTTAATACACTCACAGCCGCCTTTCCCCTCAGTTTCGGTTTCTTGGCTTGTTTTATGGCATAGGCGTACACACTCTTTGGTTATGAAGGTGCTTTGAAATGGTCAATTACCCTCTGGATAGGGAGGATACCTGCTGTTAATTACTGCCCATGGTTTTATATGAAGAGTAAATAAAGAGACCGCTGACATTCACATTCCATCAATGCATCCCACAGTACATGCTGTGTTGTAGAGTTTCATTTAAAATGAAAATAAGCCCCCCAGAGGTGGGAAAAACATTTTCCCACCTCCAGCACAACTTCCATTTTCTCGACTCCTCGAAAAGAGCAGAATAATTTTACTATTTAAACATAAATATTGTGAAATTTAAGTTGCATTAGACCAGTGATCTCAAACTCCAATCTTCGAGGGCCAGTGTCCTGCAACTTTTAGATTTTACATGTGTTTCTTGTCCTATATACTAGAAGAAAATAGCAAAGCTGCCTCACTAGCTCTGCTAATGAGCTAATATTGGAGCCAAGGGTGCAGAGAGACATCTAAAATTTGTAGGAAACTGGCCCTTGAGGACTGCAGTACGAGAACAGTGTATTAGACACATTAGATAATAAAATAATATTTTAGACACATTTAAAAGAATTAACAAATAATAAGCATTAGTTTATATTGCCTGGTAAGTTATAAATTCAAATCATGTATTGTTTTATTTTTAGGTCTTGAACAGATTTCAAAACATATAATTCAGCTTTGTAAAAGATGTTTTTTTCCAACAGTGCACAAATTTGGAGAAATCTGTAAATGTGTAAAAGTATTGAATTTTGAAATGAAAAACATGTCAAAAACTGAAGTACGCTTCATGGGTTACAGCTTTCTGACTAGCTGTTAGCTTTTGTCCTGCCAGTAAACCTCCGTGTTCTACATGAAATACTGACTATCAACAACTACTTTACTGAACCCCACTTTAGAAAATCCGAACTCTGCTATTTACTTACAACCCTGGACAGCAAACATCTAGTTAATGACTGGTAATTTTTATTGACTTTTCCCCCCTTTTTGATGCCTCTCTGGGCAACTGCCTATATAGGTCAGTGTACACATTTTCAAAAAATGTCTAAGAAAATGTTTTATTGTCTCAAAGTAAACATATCTTAAGATTCTCAAACTTCCAGGTTCTTGCATTTAAAAAAAAATAACTCTTTTAAAACATTACCGTAATTGCCTATATATGCCTATCCATATACATATATGGATAGGCATATATATAAATGTCTATATGTATATACTCTTGTAGAGTGTTGCCTTTCATACAGCTAGAACACAAACGTACAGAAAGGGGGATCTGTTCTGTCTACCCTACAATGTTGAGGCCAATATAGTACAGTAACAAAAAAAAAGCACAAGTTTAAACCTAAGCCTGATTTAGTGCTCTATTTTATTGAAAATCTACATGAGATGGGAGGAAAGCAATATCTTTGCCAATCCTCCGGCTAAATGGGTCTTACCACCTCAAAACACAGTTGAACATCCTGAGGTTATGGGGCCATGTTTTTGTCATATTATACCTCTTTGCCTCAAAAGCCATCACAATAAATCGAGCTGGAAAGTCGTATTAAACGGTGCAGAAGATGTGTGCCGAGACTGAGGCTGAGTGCAATCCTGGCACTCTGAGTGTACTCTGCAGTCTTAAAGTGAAGCAGTGCAGCTGCTCCTTTGTCCTGTAAAAATACTTAAACAACCAGATGATTATATAGTGAATGGATAATGGTGGTCTTATGTGACACTTCACTGTAAAGTACTGTTTTCTGGTCATAGCCACTCATTTAAAATAGTGTTTTGACATTACTGAGAGATAAATTTTAGGTGTAACTAAGTCCTAAAGGAGACAATGGAGCCACTTTAAGGCTTTAACCACTGTTGATTAACAAAATCCTTCATGTTTTGTTAACTTTTACTAGAATTGACCATTATATATTTAAGATGGCTGTTTAAATTGCTCTATGAG
The DNA here is from genome assembly GCA_903067095.1 of Girardinus metallicus. NCBI lineage: Eukaryota > Metazoa > Chordata > Actinopteri > Cyprinodontiformes > Poeciliidae > Girardinus > Girardinus metallicus. Next base: position 60,068 of record CAEGAE010097702.1, read on the forward strand.
AAAGTATTTCCACAGTTTAAAGAGCAACATTTAATGTAAAGTTGCAAAGAATTAAAAAGAGGTTCTCATCGTCAATACTCGATATCCATTGTTTCGTCCATCTGAGATATGGTTGTTAGGGCAACACGTCCAGGAGGAAAACCCGGACATCCCTGACCCCTTCCAGCTCTGTCTGAGGGATCCCGAGGCTTTCCAAGGCCAGACAGAATATGTTGTCCCTCCAGCATGTTCTGGGTCTTACCCAGAGTTTCTTCCTAGTGGGACATGCATGGAAATTCTCCAAAGGGAGGAGCCCAGGGGACATCATAATCAGATGCCTGAAACACCTAAAATAACTCCTTTTGATGTGGAGGAGCAGTGGCTCCTCTTTGAGCTCTCCCTAATGATGAAGCTCCGATCTCTATAAGGCTCAGTCCTGCTAACCTCTCGAGGAAGCTCAGTTGCATTTAGGATCTCATTCTTTCAGTCATGATCCATGTCTCATGTCTACATGTAATGTAGACAGAGAGGCAATCTGAGAGTTTTGCTTTTTGGTTCAGCTCTTTCTTTACCACAACACTAACAATTTGCATTAGAAAGTAGCAAATCAACTGACCATTGCTGAAGGTGAAAACTAGAATTTTTAATTGGTAATTTTCTTGTTTGTGGTGCTGTTAAAACTTGGACTAAAACCTTAATTTTTTTAAAAAAAATTAAAGCTTATATTTAGAATAGTTTAGTTTTCCTAACTTATATTTTATACAAATGCATCTCAAAAAATGAAATAGTCATTAAAAAGGTAATTTGCTTTCTGTAATTCACTTTGAAATGTCCAAATGACATATAGCTCTATTACAGAGATATAGTTCAAGTGGGTTTTTTCAGTGAATTTGATGACAACTTACAGCTAATGAAATCCCAAAATAATTTTTTTGCAGTATTATAACATTACACGAGACCAATAAAATGTGGAATATTCATACTAAATTGTTATATTATGCACAGCAGATGGTTATTAACACCTTCACAAGGAGAATAAGCCATAGTGTTTCATTGTTGCTCACCGGACTGTTCAGCGAGTGCTGCATATTGGTGGAAAATTGAGTGGAAGGAAAAAGTGTGATAATAGAGAATGCACAAGTAACAGGGGTAACAGCCTTCATAGAATTTGGCTAATTTACATCTTGAGAGGCATGGACTGCAGCCACTACAGTCTTAGATATACAGAAGATATAAGCTACAACTAATAGCCTTCACGTTGCCAATACCATCAAGAATGACCACATCAATATCACTGTTCTTGATTGGCTAGCACTTGCTTGAATTAAACCTTGCTGAGAAACTATAGAATATTGTCGAAAGGAAGATGCGAAACATCATAGAGCAGATGTGCTGTTACATCCACCTGGGTTTCCCCGATTCATCAGCAAAGTCACAGGCTGGTTGCTACCTTTTCAAGCTGCTTTGATGCAGTAATTCATGCATACTGTTTCAGTAAGGTGTTATTTCTGCATTATATTTTTTAACATATGAAATGTGTAAGATACTGACCATCAACAACTACTTTACTGAACTCCACTTTAAAAACTGATAGTACATTCTTTTGATTTTTATTAGCTGTAAGTCATTACAATCCAAATTAACAGAAATAGCCTTTTGAAATATACCCCTTTGTGTAATAAACCATAAATTAACACTGATGACATTCAAACTTACTGAGAAGCACCTGATTGTGAAAGCTGTGATAGTTTATTCTTCTCATAACACATCATATCAAGCTTCTGAGTGGAAGGTAATTACCGTAATTTCCGGAATATAAGCCGCTACTTTTTCAACACGCCCTTTTCACTGCGATGCACCTCAGCTAATAGATGGCTTTTAACTAACAGGATTTGAAAGGCTGGACTCTTAGCAAAGGTGAATCAGTTCACGTTTCCATTCAGAACTTAAACCTCAGTTGAAAGGAAAAACAAGACTCATTTTAACTAAAGCCTCAGTTTTGTCTTTCTTGCGATATTTTTTCTTAACTTTGATATATAGTTTGTCTTTAGTGCTTTGTGTCTGCACATTTTTGTTGCAGTGAAACCTCACGACGCTGATAAATAACAGGCCTCACCTTTTCTTTGCAGGGTTTAACATGACTGACTGCTCTCCCCGTCTCTCTGAGAGTGCGTCCTCAGCTGTGAATCAACTGCACACACAGCCCTCTCGGCTTTCAGTCCGCAAGGACGGCAGAGATAATCTCTGAAACGCTGCCCTGCTGTTAGGGGTTAGCAGAGTTGAAAGGTCGCCCTGCGCATCATTTATAGTCTCTTAAATAAGCCTGGACCTCATGTTGCAGCCAACTCTCCCTTTCGAACAGTTATCTGACTCTACAAATTATGAGTTATCTTTCACATGCATGAGCCTATATGAGGCCAGCAGAGAAGGAAAAGGGATGAGCAGTACTGCACAAGTCTTGCGTCTTTCATTTTATCTCCATATTTCCCTTTGGAAGTGACCTTTAACCTCTACTAGAGGTTTTGATCAGTATTGTGCACATAATAGACATCTTAGCAAGGAACCAGATTTAAGTTTGATCTTCAGTAAGGCTGGACGTAGTTTTGAAATTTCTGGAATTTTAAAATGACCAGGTCTGGAATATAAGTATGGTAAAATAGAGTACACTATGGATAAATATCTGTATTTCAAGACCATATTTTCTGTCTCAGTGTGTAGATGATAAATATCAGAATTCCTTTGAAATAAGTTGTTCTAGTAGTAATGTCCTTCCAGCCTCCAGGCTGTCATCCTTCATCTGTACCTGCAGGAGTTGGTGGTGATTTTCCAGCATTTTTATATACATTTTATACAAAGATGCATACAGGCCTATTTAATAATTTAGAGCATAATTGAAAACCCATTAATTTCAGGAACTTTATAACTCCCAAAATAAGATTATATAGATTAATTCCACAGATTGATGTTTGAAAGCCTTTATTTCTGCTAATTATGATCATTTTCTGCATAGAGGTAATGAAAATATATTTAAAATTAGAATATTACATACAGACCAATAAAAAAAAAAATTTTCTTGCACAATAAATGTCTACAAATGAAACTTATGACCGCACATTCTAATATATTGAATATGACTGAATATAGATCCATCTGTCCACAGGTGTAGATCAAGTTGTCCATCTATTCAGACATCTTAATCAATCTGTCCTTCCATCATTACACCAATTAGTTTGTCCATCACTCTTCATCCACTGATCAGACCATCTAGGCTGTTGTCCATCCATCAACTAATCTGTCTTTTTATTTGTCCGTCACTGCCCTAGCCCCTTCATTATCAATAAAAACGATACAGTAAAAGTTAAAGATCAAAAGAAATAAGTGCTTTGACATCCTTCTCATTCTAAGCATAAGACAAGCATTTTCGTTCAAAGTTTAAACTGGATGATTTTAGATGCTAATTTTCATTTGTTATTTGATGAAACTAAAACTTAATCACAAACGATGTACTCAATAATAATTTAAAAAAAAGAGTTAAGACCTGAAGGAGTTTTCTCACCACTAGGAGATGCTCACAAAACATGAGGAATAAGTTCAGCATACAGAAATGAAGTAAGAGGTAAAGATACCGCTAAACTAAATTTAGAGATTGGCTGTTCAGGTATGTGTTACTCTGAGGCCTGCACATCTAACTGAATTATCCTCTTTAAAGGACCACCCTGGTGGAAAACATACGTTTCTAGTTTCCTGGTAAGGCCTTAACTTCTTATGGGTACATGGTCCTCCCACGGACCAGCACTGTCACTGACGCCTATATATCTGTAGGAATGTGAGAGTAAGTGTTCGGACTCAACTTCAGAACACCAAGCCACTCTGTTATTGATGGAGTATAGACACTAATCGTGGTTCTGGGGTACACATATACATGTGCATAAATGTACACGCTGTGTACGAAGTCTGTTGGCCTGTGAGTTAAGTTTCCTCAACAGGATTCCCGTGCGTGAGTCGATGGGAGATCACATAAACCTGTCACAGCTGCAACCTATGTCTGTTTGTCTCTCTGGATATACGTTTGTCCCATTCCCTGATACTTAAATCCCAGTTTCAGTGCATTCATGATAAAATATAGTTTTTTTCCCCATGATGATTCATATCTGAATTTCATACATCTGCTTCACTCTTTGCACGTTGCTTTAAATTGCAGCGTACCACAAGCTGTCAAGCTTCATTATGGTATAACCGCATCTGATTACCCAAATCCAAAATGTTTATGTTCTTGTTTAGTTCTGTTTGTTTTGATCTGAATCCATAGATTTTACTCATGCGTAGCTGCTACAGTGGTTGACCTTGTTTTCTTAGATTTTGTTTCAGATAGCTTAGACAGGTGGTGTCATGTAGCACCTGATTTGTGTGAAGTCTTGACTCGTAGAACCAGTCCTGAAATTTAATCTGGTTCTTTCAGCATAAATGGGTTATCTGAGCACAGTAAAACTGTGGAAGTGTATGCTGGATACATACTACTGTAACAATACTGCATTAGGATGACTTTATAGAGGGTGAAGTGTGGCCCCCCAAAAAATATTTAGAATAATCTGAAGAATTGTTGTACCAAAACTACAGGCAGGTCTTATTAAGATGTATTTCAACATCAAGCTTTTGTGTAGCAGCGCTTTTAGAGTATTTCTACCAGCTTTGCACTTTGAGACCAATATTTTTGCCCATTCTTTGGAAAAATGACTTTACCACACACGTGGTTGAAGTTTAAGTCTAACTTGGGCTTTTGTCTCCTGTTCTTTTTCATTTAGCTGATGCTTTGACTTTGCTGTTTATGATTTACAATGAAAAGCTTATTACTCTCTATGGGGATGGTTAAAAATCTATGTTGGATTTGCCTTTTTAGTCACTTTTTATCTAATGAGCCCTGGCTCCCCAGCGTACCACTGGGGCACCTAGACGTTCCCAGTTGGGGAAGACCCAATCTGGTTAAGTAGGCAGTCAATAGCTGGCCTTATTAGTGCACAGAAACCCCACAAATGCCCTGGACCGCAGAGAGTGAGAAAACGACACTGCCTCTGCTAATGAAATCATAATAATGAAAGACATTCATCTGTGTTGCAGCTCTATTATCCAAACACATCAAAGATGTGTCATTGTGGTTAATGGGCCAGTCAGAGGAATTATTTGTTCATTCTTAATCCAGCCGAAGCTCCACTGAGCTCTTCCCTCCAAAAAGATCACTGAAGTGAGACCTTTGTCAGTCAGTCTGTCGAAGAATGTACAACACCAAAGATCTTACTAAAAGTCCAGTTCAGTGTCAGAGACATGGACTGATAACATAAGCACTGTGATATCAGCCATCATCAGTTTCTGGATATTGACTGTAATACCACTAAGTGCTTTCTTTTTGGTTCACTGCATTGGAGCCTAGTGTGACTGAAGACTTTGGTAACGTAAAAAATTGAAAAAAAAATATTTCTTTTCACGATGCAGATCATCATTTAAACTAATACATATCATTGACACACTGAATAATTTTATCTCCAATGTAGCAAACTAGCTTGAAGAATTTAAAACATGCTAATTAAACACAAACTGGAAGGCAAACATTAATAGTCACATCTGTTTTCTAACTGTATCATCATGAATGTTTACGTATGTATGCATGTTTATTATTCACTTATTTACATAAAACCATAACTATCCATAGGTTAGGGACCTATAGATAGTTACAAGAGATTGTATTGAAAGTAGAGTTGAATGCTGATACACTAATGAGGTAAATAATCTAAAATTATTGCTTTGACTATTTTTTCTATAATTATTTAAGTATAATCAAGTAGCCCTTTTGCTTTGCTGATCTAATAGTTAATTTGTTTGTTTTTTTTTGGCAATGCATGGTTGCATGGTTTAGCTTTGACATGTTCACTCTTTCTGACCTCCTGAACACTTATGCATTTTATGGTAAATCTATGATCTTGGAGACTTACTGAACAAGGAGATTAAATTGATTTTTAGTGTTAATGAAGACATGAAGCCAGCTTCCCTTGAAAGACAATAAACATTTTTCATTTTATTATTCAGATAAATCACCCTCAGACTCATACTGTGGGTTGTTACGGTTACATATTACTCACCACAACACTGCACATTGAGCAAAGGGGAGCCATGTGGGTATGTTTAATAAAAAAAAATAAGGAAATGCATTTTAACTAAATAAAAAACTGATATCTTCAAAATGGGCAATTGATTAAATTTATTTTTGCTTTATTGAAAACAACAAACTGTCCTAAAGGTAACTGTACACAAATGGGTATTGAGCCAATTGACTCTTCAGGAAACCAGAGAATTGAGAAATGTGCAGCATTCATGTCGTGGAAATCTGTTTTACAAACCTCCTCTGTGTCCCTGCAGGTTTTTCTCTGGCGCTTTAAAGGAAAAGTTTGTTTTTCTATTTTTATTTTTTAAGACTAACATTTAGATTTTGTTGAGCAGTTATTTTAGAAACGACTCCAGTGGCTGATTTACTGATACACATGGGTCAGAACTTTGATTTACTCACTTCCTGTTGCGACTGTTGTCTGCGCTCACGTTTTTTCCTTCTCTGTTAAATCATTCTGTTTTGAGATGAATGCTTTGCATGTTGTATTTATTTTTTATTTATATTTTTTAATCCTAAATTATGTCAACTAACTAGTCAAATGATGAAAATAAGTTCAACTTTTTAATTATTATGTAGAGGGAGTTAATAATGAGATGATGTTAATCTGTTGGTTGTTGATTATGTTCAGTGCCATTGTAATGACGTGTCAAATGTTGGGGAAAAATGAGGTCAGAGGTCATCAGATTCTGATCAGTGGAGCTCCGGCCCACTGCTCCTTTGGTCTTGTCTCCAATAAAGACGAGCCATGTTTGTTTTCCCATGGGGTTCTTGATGTCGGAAGTGAAGTCGGGCTGTGCTCCAAAAACAACGTGTACAACGGCAAACAGAAGATTTGAGATCTGCTGGGGAGTTGTTATGGAAGGAAAACTGTAGATAGAGACGTCAGGGGAACAGCGGGCAAGCAGAGCAGCGGCTCTTTTACTAGGCTTCATGAGTGACTGCTCCGTGACTATTCAATTAAAAAAAAAAATGTTACTGCAGCTTCCTGTTATCAAATCTTACTCACAGCATGATGAACTTTCAGACCTCTCTGAAAATAATCTATCATTAAGCCTGCTGACTGAACCCATACCACACCACCATCATTCCCTGTCAGCCCATTTGTTATTAAAGGGCAGGAATGTGCCTGGTACTCCATCATGGCAAGCAGCGCTAAGCAGTCAGTTTGCTGCAGGAGGCCTCATGACTGAACTACATCTACAACACCTCTATATATAGAGTATTCTCACACTTTACATCAGAATTAAAATACAAAACTTTGGAAAACTTTACTGTATTTTGAAGTATTACAGTAAGAAACCTGTGTTTTTAGCTCAAATTTTATAATATATAATTTTACAACTAATCAGAGTCAGGAGGAGGGTCATAGCCCTGTCAATCAAGCTTATGTATGCGCTGCTAAATGTGCTAATGGCTGTGAAACGACTTACTGTTCAAATTCAAATTTCAAAACTACTTTATCAATCCCAAAGGGAAATTAAATGTTGTAACTCATTAATTTTTCAAAGAGTTATTGTAGATCATGTAGGCTGTTGGCAGGAAAGATCTCTTGTAGCGGTCTGTGTTACAGTGAATCTGAAGAAACCTCTGACTGAAGATACTCTGTCTTCTCAAGACAGTCTCATAAAGAGAAAATGTTTATCCACCGTCATTGGTGGCCATGCTAACTAGCCTGATCATTCACAACAGGCTTCGAAACCAGCTGTAGCACGACATAGTGATAGTTTTAACAATGCAACATGTTCTAAATAAGAGTTACATACTGAAGCTTTGATTTTCATTTTTACAAATGAAAACCTTAAAAGTGTGGCCCACGTATGCATGCATCTCGTTTTCCTCTGATACCTCTGAATGAAATGCGGTGCTGTTGCTAACTGTGTGTGAATTAGGTCGGTTTCACACCTAAGTCCGGTAAACCGGACTTGGAATGCAACCAAAGAGCATTCTGGACTCTTTGGTTGCTGTGGAGGGAGACTGCAGATCGCAGCATTACTCTTGCAGGAGGAGGAGCCAGTGGGTGTCAGGGGATGTGGTCTACATAAACGACTTAAAGTGAAAATTCCCACATAAACAACCTAGAAGAGGGTCAGCAACCTTTACTAGCATAAGAGCCACTTTTGCCTTTGGACCAGCTAACCAAAAACGACACTACTCTTTCTAATCTGTACTACAGTATTTGGGTTTTCAACTTTTGAAAAATGTATTTTTGGTTTTTATATCCCCTTTTCTTTTCAGTCAGTTTCAGACATCCTATTTTTATAGAAAGTGATATAAAAAAGTATGCAGTTTGCATGCTATTGACAAATAAGTTACCTTATCAAAAACAATATTTATCCAACACTATTAATTACCTTTACATATTAAAAGATCACTCAGTCCTTTATGAGTGATTAAATTATGAGTCTAAAGGGCCTTCTGGTGCCAGAGCCACAGTAACAGAAATGTTCCCCAGAAATTAAGTTGCTCAGAAATAACCTCATTCAGAAACTGATAGTTTAAATGTACTGTAAGATCCAGGCCATGGCTAGGACTTCAGCTAAAAATAATTTAGTAAGAGACATAAAAGTCCTACATTATTAATAAAGCTCAAAGTGTTTCTACTGCTTATGGAATTAAATATTTTAAGGCACATTAAAAATCTAAGGTTTTGAGCAAATCTTTAAAATATCCTAAAATGAATTAAATTACTACAACAATAAACCCTGATTATTATGCTTACATTAAAGATGTTCCAACAACCTTATTAATCCTTAGATTTTATCTGCCATAAGGTTACATGTTTTTCATTAAAAAATAAAAGTTTGTGACTGTGTTTGTTTTCATGTGGATCAATGAAGCAAAACGCCACAGGCTGCAATATAAACTCAAGAAAAGAGCCAAGTCAAGTTTTGACTGAAGGCAAACAATAGTTCAGCATGAGTGTAATTATTTATCCTATTTATAATCTGTTTTTTACCAGTAGATTATACTTATCAGACTCATGTCAGCTTGTTTAGAAGAACTTTGTTTTAATTTGGAAGCAAACAATCGTCCCAATGAACTTCCTTTGACCTGTGCAAACTAGATGTTACCTGCGTAAATCCTCCAGTTTAATTATCTTGAGCTTCATTATATAGATGGCACAAACACACAAGGTTGCGTAGTTAACATAATATTTTACAAGACACTGATGAATTACACGTTCTTTCCAGGCAGTGTCACAATCAGACAGTTTCAAGTTATATGGTGAGCTAAATCAAAGCATCTCAGGGAGGTCAGATGTTTGGATCTATTTTCAGTGTATGCGTATTAACTCATGTCTGCAGCTTCAGATTTTGTCGGTGCAGACTTGGCTGGATTTTAAGAACAGAGAGTTGATTTGTTGCTCTGATATTTAATGCTGAAAATATATATACAGACTGATTTGGTCTAGTTCCCTCAGCTGTCCACTCGGAGACGTAGATAGCATCTTTGAAAAATCGCCTGAAGCAGCCTGAACATAACTTACTTCACACACAGCCTGCTGAGGCTGATGGCAATCCAACATATGTGTGTGTTTCTCTCTACATTCCTGTCTGTTCTGGCTTTAGTTCAACAAAATACCTCTTTGCAGTCTGTACAATAAAGAAAACAGAAAAATATGCCATTAAAAGTAAATAATAGTTATTGCGTCCTTTTTTTTTTTTTTTTTTTTTTTAACTGGGGTTATGCTGTGTATCTCTGAGCAGTCAGCATCTTAGCAGACCATAAGAAAGATGTCAATTTTAAGGGCAATTCCAGGATATTTGATATAAATCTATAAAGATATATCCATAAATAATTCATATTAGTTTTTTTCATAGTTTTTCCAAACAGATTTATAATTACATTTTAGTAGATAATACTGCTAAGCACATTTTGACCATAGAAAAACATTTGTATCAACGCCACTTTTTTTTTTTTTTTAAGGAGAAGCACAATGCATAGATTAATATCTCATCTGCATCCACAGTGTCTGACAGGCACATCAGTTTTTACTTTACAAATGTTATAATAATACTAAATGAGCCATACACTGATGAGGGGCTCGGACAGGTTAAGTGGAAGAGGGAACAACAACTTTTTGTCCTCAAAGTTGACTTGTAAGATGTTGGAAAATTGAGTGCGGATCCAAACAAGCTAGAGAAGAGCCACTCAGTGATGGATAGATGACTGTGTCTCAACATCTTCACAGTGGTGGAGAGCTCTATCTAAAAAGTTAAAGCTGCTGTATGTAACTTTTACAAAAACTAACTTGGTGCTGTTTGGCAGTATATCCAAGAGCAGCGATAGGGAAGATCATGGATGGCAGCTTCTGTGGTAGTGTTAAGACAGTTTCCAATATCAATACATATTAATACATTTTTCTTGTTTGAACTTTTAAAATAGGCAGTCATGAGTCATATTTAGAGGTTGTCTCAAGTATTTACAAATTTCAGCGGTTCATGGGGAGTGGTGCTCTATAACCTGGCGATCCACTGTGCTTCCATATGTAAGGTCTAAAACCAAACTGTTGGGGCTTCTTTCCGTTTATTTTAGTAATGTTTTGCTTCTTAGCTAAAACACATTGAAAGACGGATGCTACAGTCTTGTCAGGTCATTCCTGTTCCACCTGTGTTTGCAGAAAGAATCTTTCCAGCAACAATGTTAAATATGAAATGAGCGTTAATCAAACAGAAACTTGGTTGAAGGTCACAGCTGCTGCACTTTATGGACTCAAATGTTCATTACCACTGCCTGCAAAAACAAGAATAACAAAATCTTTGACTTTTTTTCAGCCTGACTCATCTCTCCTGCAAAGACAGTGACGCATCTGTCATCCTAACCTGAATGTGACCAGTTCACAACCTTTCCCTGCCTCCTAATCTGTGAGATATCAAACCCAGGGAGTATTTCAGAGCTCATGCTGAGCCAACTTTCACATGCAAAACGTCCAACCGTCGGATTTACCTTTGTAACACCAGTAGCTCTTTTCTCTTTATAGTCCTGCCTCAAATTCAACGCCCTGTTCTCTCCAGCTTTCCGCTTCTCTCTCTTGAGAAAAAAAAAAGCTTTCATCTAAATTCAGTCTTACTCCCTACTTTCTGCATTGTTATGTTGGCATGTCCGTGTTCTCGTGAGTCATCTAAGAAGCATTGCTCTTGTACATTGTGGCGAAAACGAGCAGCTTCATTAAGCTGTTGATTTATTTTAAATCTAACAATTATGGTGTTTTTTGGCATCACAATGAAAGTTGAACAAAACCGACAGAAACAATTGATGTTAGCTGGAAGGCTGTCGGACAGCTGCATGCAGAAAGCTGAGACATCCTCCTTTATATCAGAAGAAAGTTCAGACGGGAGGATCTACAGTGGACACATTAGTTTGCAGGAAGGTAAAAGAGAGTTTTATGTGCATATTTTAGTCAAAGCCACAGCATACACCTGGTTGAAATAAACACAGAGGTTCGGAAGATGGTGTCATACCCTTACAAAAGTATTTCTTTCGCTGAAATAGAGCAGCTACTGGCACATTAGTTCACAAAAATTACAAGCTATGTAATTTTATTGTTCCTTCATCAAATGAAAGGAAGAGTTTAAAAAAAACTGTTGGGATGTTTGGCGATGAGGTCTTTAATTTAAAGCGGCTTCCTCTTTACACTAGTTCGCTGCGTGTGGAAAAACAAAATCTTTCCTGGGTCACAGGAATCTCTGTGTTTCCAGAGAAAGCACTGGGGGTAAGCTTGTCCAGTTTTCATTTGAAGATAATTTGTTGATTGTCGAGCAGGAATGTTTTCCATTGGCCGTTGAGGCCATCAATCTTCAGAAGCAGACTGGTCAACTGGTCAAATGCCAAAGTGTTCCTCTGGGATAAGAAGCGAGTTTTCTCCTTCTTTTTTAGCGTGAAGAACAAAATAAGTACAGAGAGGAATCGCAGAGCGAATTCAGTTCAACACCGTGCCGTCCCTCCTGGTGCTGCTGGATGGTTTTTCAGTCTGTTATCAGAGATGAGAGGACTTATCATGATGGATCAGAGTATTTATCAGCAAAACACTCAACCAAAGACTCAAATGCATCTTAATGTTCAACAGACGACCTGAAACTGATTGTAATGATAATGTACAAGTACTGTATTGTACTCGTATTGTGTATGAATAAGAACCAGACGTCTTTATGCTACAAATTGGGAATGAGTGGTTTCAAGTGACTTGAAGACTTATTCTTTAAGGTATTTACCTCACCTTACTATTTTGTATCTATCTTTTGTTTCAGTTACATGAGAAGACATGATACTTTTAGGAAATCAATGCTACAGCATCATCTTAATGTGGCATGCACAATCTAATCACCAAGAAAGTCAGGCATCACTTTGAAGAAATCAGCCATCTGAGAACTACTACAGAAACTACTGATGCTGCACATGTGCACGGCTGCTTCAGAATTGACACAACTATGACTTAAATCTTACAGCAAGGACCCAATAATATGTCAGAAACTAACATTCTTTCATCCCGGCTCACTTTATGAAGATTCACGCACCACAACATGCTGGATGCTTGAAATTGAAAATGAAACTGATAGCTTGACCTACTTTCTGATTGATTTGGCTAAATGTAACCAATTTGTCTGAACACTTGGAGGCACTCAAGAGCTCCTGTATTGCCTTGAAGTTTCAATAAGACTGACATAAAATCAGACAATTTAATGTGCCAAATACTAATAATTCACAAAAAGAAAAATAACTTTTGCCCCTGGCTCACACCAGTAGTCTGTAATTATGTTAATCTGAGACCATTGTCCTCAATGTTTTAGATATATCGCAGGTGTGGTAAGAACTTGGTGTAGCATGTTATCAAGTTCTGCCTAAAAGATACCTCCTAATGTCATATCTGTAATTAGCTCATATCCTTATTAAAGAAGTAGTGCTCTCTGCCATCTATAGCTGATGTTAAAAAGTGATCAACAAAACTAAAGGACCTCCAACTAGTCTTATAGGTCCAAAAGTTTCCTGCCGTCAACTATTTAATTGATTGTTCTTCTTCCCTGAGCTTTCTAGGATAATAACTGACCTAAGTGAAGTTGTCCCCCCCACCTTCTTCAAATCAGACAAAATTGGTGTCAAACGTTTGTGCTACGTTTGTGCAGCAAAAATTTTCATTTGTGCCGCTATCATTTTAAAGATAAAAAGAAATGTTTCTAGAGGTCATCAAAGGTCAACCAGCCACCCCACCTTCTTCAAGTCAGATAAAGTGGGTGTCAATTGACTCTGTTACGTTTGTGCTGGTTTGTGCAGCAAAAAGTTTTGTTTGTGCTGCTATCATTCTAAAGATATTAAGGAAACTGTTTCTAGAGGTCATCAAAGGTCAATGAACATCAATTCTTTTAACAGTTTGTGCTAGTTTATGCTAGTTTGTGCACTGATTTGAAGTGGAGAAAATAAGTGTTGATGATAACTGTCGATCCTGAAATTGAGATGGAAACAGCAGACTAGATAATTAGCACATTAATTGTGCTACTTAATGTTTTGCTTTAGTCCTACTTTTCGTATTTCAATAGTACAGTTTGTCTAATAGCGCCCTCTGGTGATCAGAGACTAAAATACAGGTCACCGAGTGTTTTGGGAGGTGTTGTACCAGTTCATTCTAAATAAGACCTAGTTCCAAGTGAATTTCATCAATGTTAAAATTAAATTATTCATGTTCATAGGTTAGCACTTAACAATTTCAAATGAAATTCACAGATCCAGCATGAACTCATGTTCATTGACCTTTGATGACCTCTAGAAACTGTTTTCTTAATATCTTTAGAATGGTAGCAGCACAAATGAAAATGTTTACTGCACAAACAGAGTCGAGTTGATTGACACCCATTTTGTCTGATTTGAAGAAGCTGGGGGGGCTGGCTGACCTTTGATGACCTCTAGAAACATTTCTTTATATTTTTATAATCATAGCAGCACAAACCAGCAGAAACGTTTGACACCAGTTTTGTCTGATTTGAATAAGGTGGGGTGCAACTTCACTCAGGTTAAAAACTGCCTTCTTGTTGTCATGATCCTGAAAAGGTTTTTATCTTGTTTCTGTTTATTTTGCATTTTGATATTTTTAGGTATTGGTTACAATTCTGACTTGAGTTACAAACTTCCACTTTTTCTCTTTACTTTCTACTATTCTTGTTTCTTTGTCTTCTGGTTGGGATCTTGATTCTTTCTTATGCTTGTTTTTGTTCTGTTTCTGGTTTTGACACTTCTTTTGTTTCTGCATGTTACAGTGCCCAGATAATGGGTCTCTACCCCTGGTCCTTTAGGGCTACTGTCCTGCAGGTTTTAGATGTACCTCTGCTCCAATACACTAGAAACAAGAGCTGGATTACATCCTGTGGATGTCACAGGGCTCTGCAAAGACCTGGTAATGAAACATATCTTTGATTCAATTGTGTTGGAACAATGACACATTTAAAAGTTGCATGGCATTAGGTCTTCGGGAGTAAATTTGGAGATCCCTTCTCTAGATTCTTGTGTAGTACTGATTCCCTCATTCAATTAATTAACTCACCTGTCAAGTCTTGTAATCACTCCTCAGTATTTAAGCAATCACTTTTATGTCATTCTTGCTTGGGTTTGCTGCTGTTCTCTGAAGTTTCCACTTCATGCTGAGCTTTTTTTTTCCTGTTTTTAGATGTAGTTTAAACTTGTTTATTAATTAAACTAGGCCTTCACAATATGAAGGACTCTCTTTCTGGTTTTGAGTCCTCTCACCACATGCACTAAAAACATGACTCCTGCATGATTAAAAAGGCTATAATAACAATGTGGAGCAACTTAGAGGTTAACAGTACACACAGATTTAAAAAAGACTTAAAAAGGAAGTTCAGCAGGATGCCCTCTCTTTTTATTTTTACTTAAAACTGGTAATCAGAAGTAGAAACTTGGCAGAAAACTGCAAATCTGTCGGCTTTTTCTTACTGTCATAGTGTGAAAGTAGATGACAGGTACAAATATGTTCTTGTATTTAGACTGGCTTCTCATTTAATTGAAGATTTCCTCAGTGTTGCAGGGAAACTGCAATGTCCGGCCTCTCCACTCTGTCCGTCTGCATGTCTATGTTCACACTCATATGGTCGTATCCTCTTCATTACCCTGACTCTTCTTGACGGCCGAACAAAGTGGTCTGACACAGAGCTCCTCCTCATGACAAGCACTTTTAACACCACACTCCTCCCGCCTGCCTCCTTCTCTCCTCCCGCTAACCTCCATGTGCCTGTGCTCCTCGCAGAGTTGAAGAGTTGAATCGTGGGTCAGCAGCTCTGCTCGTGGAGAACCAGACTAGATTTCCAGATGGTGAAGTCACCATCTCTCTGCTCATTTCAACCCAGAGAAAGCCTCTTTTACATGCACACTCACACACAAAAGCACGCAAAACGCAGCACAAAATGCGTAATGATTTATCGCAAATAATCGTCGGCACATATTTCCACCATATTCCTTCCTGAGTGTTGAACAAATTGAGACGTATCAGTGCTGTAATTGGTTCCAGAGGACGAGTGTGATGGGAAGAAAGGATCTGAGTGGACACTTCCTTTAAGAGTGGGGAATACCAGCTTTAATCGTGATATGTTAAAGAGTTTGTATGTTCACCATTCAGGCTGAGAAATGAGACTCAAATCAAGATGTATTAGATTTCAAAAGTTTGCTTGACTAACAAGCTGTCTTGATAATGCAGAGCGTTAAATGCTCCAGCTGTTTGCTACTGAAACATTCAAACTGGTGTGTTTTCACCTCGTTTATGTTTCTTTTTTGTATTTAAAGATGATAAGTTTTGTCTTTAACCACTTTAGCAAGTAAGTTCTGTACAATACATGCTGCTAAAAGGTATGTCTAACAATGTCTGTGTTTATTGGTTTGCTGCCATGACGACCAGACATCTGGCAACACTGGAAGCAGCCGATAACCTCAGCCGTGCCTCCAGTCTTGGATCAGGAGCAGGGGCATCGCTCAAGGACAAAGCAACTCTACAACAGGAAGGAGTGAGAAAGGGCCAGAAAACAGAAAGTTATGGACGTTACAGCCTCCTGCCGAGCCACACCAAAAAAAAACTGAACGTTTAGAATCCCAATGTGAAGTCCCAACTCTGGGCCATTTGATCCAATATGAGTTCATTTTTGCCAACTCTTCATGCAAATTATATTTAAAACTGGACCGTTTCCAGAAGCTACATTTCTGTCCACAGATGAAGCCGGCATGTGGCCAATATGTAGTGTAGCACCACTGTCAGCCAGGGGATGGAGGTCAGAGGTCACAGAATGTTCTGATGCAGCTGCAGTTTGTCCAATGCCCATTAGGGAAATCTTTCACTGAATTGTCATAAATTCCCCTTATAAATGCAGTTTTCTTTTCACAATCTGTGCAGAGCGCAAATAAACATGACTTCTATTTAATTAATTCTGTGTCTATAGGTCAAACTTCTGAAAAAGTGAAAACCTGTTAATTTGTTTTTTTTGTTTGTTTTGATAATGTTTGAGTCTTTGGGAAACTTCCTAATCCCTCAAACTCTGGAATAACTTTGTCAGTACTCATGCATGACATATCATGTAGTTTCTGGAGTTGTTGAAGCTGTAAAAATTTGATATTTTTATGAATACTGAGCCAAAATTGTGTTGTTTTTTTTCTCCTCTGAGTGGCATATTGAAAAACCAAAGTATTGTTTTAAATTTCTTTTTTAAACTATATTAATTAAAGTAATGTTTAATTTATTACTAAATGCCGTAAAGGTACGACTTGCAACACAACACTTGTACGACATTTGTTGGTGCGAATTTAGCATTTTCTTGGTTAAAAATTTGTTGAAGTCAAACAGGAAATTTGAAACTGAACCCGGAACGTTAGCTGGAGATAGGCAACAACAACCCTCCCGACCCCACTAGGGACAAGGGTGTATAGAAGATCGATGGATAGATGGATGGAGTTTGAAATATTATCGTTATCATCTGAAAAATCATTATTTAATAAGCAAATACTTATGTTACGGGGGATTACAGCATGAGTTAAAAAGTGTTTCCACATCTTTTAAACACATTGTGATGTATCTTCTAGCGTACTTTTTCCACCTGCAGAGCTAATTTGCAAGAGTATGTACACCCCGTTGAACATCTTCATAGTTTTTTCACGTTACATTCATATACTGTATTTCTATATGTATATATTTTTGGGGAATGTGTGTGAAACACCAACCAAAAGTAGTGCGTAGTTAAATAAGATTTTAAAATAATCATTGACAAATAAAAATCTAAAACAAAAAATGTGCAATGCACTCAGTTTCCTTTACTCTGACACTCATCGATAGAATCCAGTTTAATCATTTCCCAAAAGAAGTCACTGTATGTTTAATTTAATCGCAGAATGAAGGCTTCGGAGGCTTGTTTGAGAAAATAGAGACCAAACCGCATCATGAAGAGCAGAAACAAAGCAGACAAGTCAGAGAGAAAGTTGTACAGAAGCTTATTGCAGGTTCAAGTCATAAATATCATCCCAAGCTTCGGTCAGTCCATCTTCTGATGGCTCAACTGCAGACATGCCAAGACATGAACGTGAAGTGACAAACCAGGCAATTAAAGCATTAATCAGAGAAGAATCAAAGAGTCCGTGGTAACTCTGGAGTAGCTGCAAAGCTCTGGTGGAAGAATCTGTCAACAAGACGACTATTCCGCACTAGCTGTACGCTTCACAAAGCTGGCCTTTATGGAAGAGTGGCAAGAAGAAAGCCTATACTGCTAGAAAAATCACAACATACCCTTCAGCTGGCCACAGTCTTATATGACACAAAAGTGCAGAAGAAAAGACTCAGATCAGATCTGAGACCAGAACTTACCTGTGGAGATTATCAAGAAGCCTGGTGATGGCAGCATCATCCCATGAGGTTACCTCACTAGAAGCTTGTCAGAGTTGAATACAGGGTGATCTTGGAGGAAAATCTGTTAGACTGCAAACAATTCAAAACTGATAATGGGCAAAAATTTAAACCTCCTGTTGTGCAAAGCTGGCAGAAACATAAGAAACTTATATAACAAATGATTTGCATGTGCAGCAAAATGTGATTCTGGATGAAAGGAGTCTGAATACAAACCCACAACACTCTTTTTAGATTTTTAAAGCAAATTCTGAAAATTATGTATCATGTTTAATTCTCTTCATAAGTATATATGTGACCTGCCACCTAAAATTCCCAATGCATTAAGGATGTAAACTAAAAGTTTAAATGGTAGAATAGAAGGCACAGAATTAGGTGACGAAATATTTATTACCTATTATAATAATAATAACAATAATAATAATAATAATAATAATAATAATAATAATAATAATAATAATATTAATATTATTATAAATTACGCTACTTATATTAAATATTGTGATATCCCAATTAAAACGAGATATTTTTCAGGACTATCAGATGTTAAAGGGGGAAAACGCAAGAAATCAGATGTTAAATGTTCAACATGAACGACTACAGAAATAACCCAAATTCAAATCTGCAGCATGAATCAGCCGGCGTTATTTTTAGAGCCATGAAAAACAAAAACAGCAATTAAAGACGCATTCTGAGATGTAAAAATAGAGAGTTCACAGGGAATGTTTCCGTTACGGAGTGAGGACGCTTCATCTCTCATATTCCCCTCCTCTTCCTCCTCCTCCTCCTCCTCCCTCAGGTCATCCTAAATTATCGCTGCAGGTCACAAAGCGCTGTGCTGCTGAGCGCTTTTCTTTTCTCCACTTTCAGTAGATGATGCATCTTCATCCTGTTTATGTTGAACAAATTAAGAGAGAGAGAGAGAGAGAGAGAAAAGGTTAATTCGTCTGTTTAGGACGTTTTTCTCGTTAAAGAGTCTGTCTTTTTTTTTTTTTTTTGTATCGGAACCTGCGGCTTATTTTGCTTGTTATAAATAATAAGAAGCAGTCGGTTTGTGTGCAGATGTTTTTACTCAGCGTTGCATGCTGAGAAAACTGCTGGATATTTGCATGGAGGGAACCGTTATCCTCCCTCCATGCGCCCCGACGCGATCCAGGTTAATGCAACCCAGTCGGATTTTTACCGGCCTGTAATGTTCAGTCACAGGGATGCCAAGAGAAAGAGGGAGATTATTATTATTATTATTATTTTACCAGATATCTAACTTATTGATAGGCATCATGAAACAGTAAACGCTTTTAGCGCAATTAGGTAATTTTCTCCACATTCAATTTGTATTTTAAAACAAATTGGATTAAATTCAAACTATTTTTATTATCCTTATTTTTCTATTGTTTATTAAAATAAACAATTTCAAATATTACTTTAATTTAAACTTCATACATTTACAGCCACGTGTGTGTGTGTATACATATATAATTTTAAAGTGTAAATAAAATAAAATAAACATCAGGAGTGTTTTGGAGGCCTGAACGTAGGAGCGGAAGATTTATTGAGACGCAGGGCGCTCATGCGGAACCCGACAATTAATCTACCAGCGGGTTAATTAAAGTGTTACACCCTCCTTTTCCTCACCGAAATGATCGAGAAACTAATTTTTTTAAATTCTGTTCCATATTTAGGGTAAATATGCCTTCATTTTACATGTGAGATATGCTTGATAATTTACTTAAACCAATTTTTGGGCCTCAGACTGTCTCCGGATCTCCGCAATGAAAAGTTGGAAATAATGTTTGTTTTTTCAGAATATGTAACATTTTCATTGATTTATTCCGGATTGCAAATAATATTTGATGGATTCATGTTGTGATTTTGTCTTTAGTAATTATTTTAAAAAATGTGCAGTTTTATGATTTTAAAGGCATCAACACCAACAACTAATTTAATGTTTCTTTTTTTGTTTACGAATTAGAACATCATTTGATACTGATAAAAATATCTGCTGTATTTTTTTTCCTTCATTTATTTCTGCCTTTATTTTCTGTCTAGATGTAAGTGTGAAGGTGTGTGTGGACAGTAGATGAATGAAGTCAGAGGTTTCTGTCCCACATCACCTCCTGACTCCACCTCCTCCACCCTCCTCACACACAGATCCTCAGGCGAACAGTGGAGGGAAAAGAGGTCTACTCCTCCTCACTCCTCCACTCCTCTTCCTTCATTCACAGAGAAACCTCTGAGACGAAGCCCTTCTTCTTCCTAGATGGACCCTCAGAGCCATTAAGCTGATAGCTCTGGATGGAAACCGAAGATCTGAACTGCTGGGGGGGGAAGCTGCCATGAACTTTAGCCGGACTTGAGGAGCTTCCAGAGTGTCAAGGACTCAGAGCTCGGAGAGAAGGATCCAGAAGGTGTCGTGTGAAAGGAGACAGGACTGATTTAAAAATTGCCTCCAGTTTTTTAGGCTTTCGCCCCTGGACCATGATGAGTTCAGACGTGCGTGACCTGAACTCCCTGCTGCCCTCAGTCCCACCGGGTCCCAGTCCCGGCTGCACAGCGCTGCCAGTTAGTACGGCTCCTCAGTGGGCTCCCGTCCTGGACTTCCACACTGCCGCCTCCCCTTATCCCTCTCTTGCTGCTCCCCACTCCTCTCTGGGGCCCCACTCCTTTATCAAACAGGAGCCCAGCTGGGGAGCCACAGGGGACCCCCACCACCACGACACAGACCCCCACTGCGGTCTCAGCGCCTTCACCGTGCATTTCTCGGGTCAGTTCACAGGCACCGGGGCCTGCAGGTATGGGGCAGCGTTTGGAGCCCCCCCTCCTGCTCCGGCGGCACCCAGCCAGCCTACGCCTGTGGCGGCCCCCCACCACCACCAGCCCCCCAGCAGGATGTTCAGCAACCCGTCGTACCTGAGCAGCTGCATGGACACCCAGCCAGCGGCCCGCAACCAGACAGGTAAAGTAGGACTGCAGGACGAACGTCATCCCTGCTTTAGATTCACTTTTCACTCCCTAAATCCATTGATGAAGGTTCACAAGTGGGAGATTCACACTCATACATGTAGACAAAGCAATTCAAATCAAGGGGAATTTTCCACGAATAGACTTGTGTTGATTTATCCTTAGCATATAATTTAGTTTCTAAATTATTTAAAGTGATTTTGAGAAAGCTGTGCTGCCTTTAGTACCGGGGCATCAAAGTTCACTTTTTCGAAGCACATAAAAATGATCTAGAAACCCCAAACAAAGCAAAACCACAAATATGATACAGTGTGGAGAAAATAATGGAAAACTTTATTTCCGTGGAAGCAGCGTGGATCAAAGCATCGCTAACCGAGGAGCCACTTGTTGCCGTTAATGTTTGACCCTAATGATAGTTGTCTTGCAGTTTGCAGCAGCAAAGCTTTCGCCCTGCGAGTGTTTTAATCCCACGAGAACATTTACACTGAAAATTATGTTTAGTTTATGATGCTTCTGGTTGCAAAAGTCTCATAAAATTTGTCAACTATCCGAGCATCATTTGGTAAAGCTAAATTAGGTCCTTATAAATCCAATTTTTTTTTTAAATAAAAAAAATATCCTTCTTTATTGTGAAAGAATACATCACAAATTATTTTTCAGTCGTGAACATTTCAGACTTATCCAGAGTTCATCTTTTATTTTCCCAGGAAAACATTTCACTACAGGAGTTGGAACAAGCTTCACAATGTTATCGATTGCGCAAGTTGCTCAGTTTGATTTTTTTAGATAATTATTTTACATTTGACGGACTCTAAATCGCGTCCTCTTCATTTTGAGGTCACAGTTTTTTTTGGGGGAAACCTTCTCTTTGAACTTTTCTTTTTTCTTTTCTTTTAAAACTCAAGCATCTTTCAAGCATGTGATTTTACATTTTAAGATTGCAGTGTGAAGCACATGGAATGAAAAGATTTATTGGGATTTTATTCATAAAGATTGCAAAATAAAAAAATTCTGTCCACAATTAATGTATTAAAACTAAATAAATCAAAATAAGTGTTTATTCATTATAATTAATAAAGGAATAAGATTTGTCACTTGTCACAATTTTGAAGCTTAATTGTTAAAAAGTATTTTATGAAAAATGTTACATGTCCATTTACGCTTGATGATGCTTCGCATGGTAGTTCTGTGTTGGAGGTCTACTGTAATTTGTATTCTCCTGCATATAGTTTGACTGAATGTCATCAGCAGGTGAAATTGATTGACTATGTCTATATTTCTGCTTGTTTGAGTTACCAGGAGAAATTCCACATTAGATCAAATAAAACTGGACAAAAGAGTCAGTAAATAGCAATGCTTCGCTTCTTTTTGCTAGACGTAGGCATACATAGATAATGATAAAAGGAAAGTCCAACCCTTTAATTCATTTTCACGCTGATTTAACTTTACTTTACAAATCTAAAATTGAAAAAGCGCTTGTAAAATGAAGACTAAAAAGGAGGACTAAAAACCAGGATCCGTTTATCTAACTTCTCACTGAAAGGAGAGACTCTTTTGCGTGTTGACTCTCGGCTGAGTGATTCCTAATTCATCACTTCGACTATTAGAGTCTGGCATTTCTCACATCTCACAGCGGATCCACGTGTGTCTCCAGAAGCACAAAAACGCTCGAGACTTAGAAACACGAGCCACTTTACAGATTTAACTCATAAACAAAAAAAAAACAGCATCCAGTAGCTACGATACAAACAGGTAAAATAGGTTAGGTGAATCTCATTGCATCAAATTACTCATTTCTCCAGCTGTTGTCACCTAATCCCCGCTTCTCATAGGTGAAGGCAGGATAGTTAATCTGTTAGTGATTAGCCAGCAGATTAATTAGTAGTAACATGCCTTCTGAGCAGATAATTCAGGAATAACATTATTATCAAAGAGCCGGGCCGACCCCCGAACCTGTTTTATCTGCACCCTGCTGTGGCTGGTTGAGCACATGCAAACAAACCAACCAACAGCAGGACTCGGGTCACACAGTAGAGCTCGTATCGCTGAAGGGTCACACCGGGAATTCATCACATCAACATCTTTTTCTCCATTTCTAAATGTTCTTCAGGAATGTTTCATCTCCGTGAGCTAAAAGTTGGGAATTCTCCACAAAGGAAAAAAAAAAAAAAGAAAAGAAAAAAAAGCAGCATTTCTAGCATTTTTGCTGATGGTGAATATTCAACATGGGACGTTGAAACGGTCCAAATCTGTAAAGTACCAGATAAAAGTCAGTGCAAGACTGTGTGCAGAAGGTTTGAAATAATCATTTAAAGTCTTAATCTCCTACTGATTTTGAGGGGCATTCCGTGGGGTTTTCCAGACGTTAGGTTTTCCAGTTGAATACAAACTGACCTCACCGCTTGCCACCTCAGTGCTGGACATCAAGGAGGCAACAAAAAATATCAGAATACATGCGCACACATCACACACACGTTCACAAGAGTCAGGGGTGAGTGGAAGATGAATGGAAACCTTTAATTAGGGTTCTTTTTTTTCCTTCTCTTGCTCTGCTCACCCACTGACTCAGAGAGTGAAAGTCTGTGAAAGTGCTGCATTTTTAATTAATGAAGCATGCTTGTCAGAGATAGTGAGTGTGTATCTGTGTGTCGGTGCATGGGAGTGATTTATGGGATCTAGCAGTGCCCTTTAGGGGTCAGCTGGAGTCATGAGTCAGAGCCGGTCCGGGGCGTCAGGCACAGATCTTCTTAATGCCAGGAACCAGGTTATGTGGGCGCGCTAAAATGATTTTTTTTTTTTTTTTAAATATATAAAGCTGAAATTTATGAACGCACAAAGTTACATGAAAGTTAAATATAATGTGATGTAATAAAACAATTTAATGTTTGCCAAGTTGCATAATAAAGTCATTGCTGGCCGAAGTTGAGAAACAGAATGTGAAGTTTTTTTCTCAAAAACACATTAGTTTCACGCCTTCTGTTCAAGTCCAACTTGCGCCACGTTTTAGAAGCGTTTCCGCCAGTCTGAGCATTGAGAAAATGTTGAGTTGATGTGTGTGTTCACTGCTTCTTCTCCACTGTAGGTTACAGCACGGTGGCGTTCGACGGGGCCGGTAATTACGGGCACACTCCTACGCACCACAGCTCGCAGTTCTCCGGCCACTCCTTCAAGCACGAAGACGCCCTAACCCAGCCGAACACAATGGGTATGTGCATGTCTGATTGCATAAGGGCTACACTGTTTCAGTCTCTGGAAAACACCAAGGCCTTCGTCTGAAGCTGAAGACTTTTCTCATGTTTTTTCTTTTTTTTTTTCAAAGACACATTTCACATGGTTTTATTCTCGCAAGGTAAAAACTAGTAGAGTCAGGTGGAGGAAATCAAATTATGTGGCGAGTTAAGTGGCTTTCATAAGAGGCTTTTGGGAGTTATTTGACTCCAGCTAGCGCGTCACTGAATAAAGTAAATTCATTACATATCTGAAAAAACTTTCAAGCATCTGGTCATATGAAGAAATACAATTACTACCCTTTGTGGTGAACACTTGCAGTTAGAAGTAACAAAAGTCCTACCGTACATTTAGCGATTGTTTACAATATATTTTATTTTGCATGTTTCAGGATCTTGAGTGCATTATGATTTTATGAAATGTAGTTTTTATAATGCACAATACCTATGCTTTTTAAACTGTTTTTATAGCGCAATGAAACTTTTGCTTAGACTTTATGAAATGTCAATAACCACCAAATTATTTTATTAACTACAAAATTATATACAACATTTCTATTAAATAATAGAAATTTAAGGCATTGCAGGGATTTCTGCCTTAAAAAATACCTAACATTTAAATTTGTTTATACTTTAGTCATTCCCACTGTACTGGTTTAAATAATCGTCATCAATACTACCTTTCCTTAGAATGAAGCATCGTTTGCGGTTTATGGCTTTCTAAATTTTAACTAACTTGTGAATCGAGCAACATTTCAACAACATTTCCAACACGTGATTACTCCTCATTGATTGATCTGATAAATGAAAATTACAGCAAACACAAAGTTCACCTTCACCCAGAGTTGGTACCGATTTGGTCTTCTTTTGTTAAGCAACAAAAAGTCAAAGTCTGCTTTAATTAGGCCCTATACTGTTTGTGTACATTGAGCCCCCGTGTGAGAGCAGGGCCGTGCATTTGGTAGCCTCTCGGCCCTCGCCCAGGGAGTGTCTTGTCCCGTTTTCTGACGTCTCTGCTGTGACCTTGCCTGTCAGAGGTATAAATCAGCCACATCCTGACTCGCAAACTCCCTTGACTCCTTCTCTCATCTATTCTTTCATCCACCCACAATCTAATTCCTCGCCTCTGCACGTTGTTAGTAAACATTTAAATGTGAGAGTCTGGTGGAATCAAAGCTGCAATTTCTGGCAAATTCTCATCATTAATATACTTCCTGAAAAACCAGGAGGATAAAAGTGGAGAGACACTTAGGAACCTATCAAGTTGCCGCAGAAAAATCAACAAGAAAGGTCTAAATCCACCGTTCGTACCCATTTTTCACCAGGTCTGATGAACAAGTTTCCAGAAGGAAAGCCAAACTCTGAATTTCTGAAGCGCCATGTGAGTTACATCAGCTTTCAGGGAGCTTGTGGTTGTTTAATCTTTTCAGATGCATTTTAACTCATGAGATCTAGTTTTAACAAATGCTAAATAATTTCCCAAAGGAAACAACCAACTTGAAAATAAAGAAAAAAAAAAAACTAAAACTAAATAATATTTTTGAATATCATAAAAAATTATGTGATGTTTGAAAGAGGAAGTGACAGTTCTTGTAAACTGCTCCCAGAGTGAGTTTTTCTTTATACATTAGGGATTTAAGTTTATATTTTTGTTTTCAACATTACACTTGTCTCAATCTTAAATGGTCAGTGTTAAGATGGCTTTGAAACAATTCTTTTTCTGCGGTTCTACTAAAAATGTTGGTGATTTATGAATCTCAAACCGTTTAAAATAATTTCTTCCCAGTTCAAATATATATTTGGAGCTACAAGTAACCGAATGCAGATCAGGTTCATTTAAAAACATTAAAGTATATCTTTAGTTCTGTTTTAGAAACTCCTATTAGGATTCTAACTTCCGCTTCACAATGTAGAGCCATGTTTCAGTTATTTGAATTTATTTTACTTTATGAGTGTTTTTTTTTTTTTTTTAACTGGTGACATTTTTTCTTTAAACAGTTGTAAATAAGTGGTGGCTTTGTAACTCTCATTGAACTTCTTATCTAATTTAAAGATCAGTGTACCCCTCAGGATAAACTGTAGCCTGCTTCCAGATTCATTTACTAAATCATAACTTGGGCATTTTGGGACACAGAAATTACTTAAACTTTCATGATAATTAAAAAGAGACCTTGTTGTGACTGCAAAAGTAACGTACCTCGTCCTGACATAGTATGAGGTACGTCGGTATGAAGGGTTCCGATTCTGAACCCTTCATACCAATGCGCACATTTAGTTGGTTCACTTTTATTAAAGACACACATGGGGCCATAATAAAAAAATAAAATAAACAAAAGAAACCCCATAGAAATATAAAAAAGAAAGCACATTTCAAAATGTGTTCTAACTTCGGATGGAGCTCCAGTCTCAGTTAGTAGTTTCAAAATTTATGTCAGCTGACTTGTGACTGAATGATACACAAACTTTGCAAACTGAGCCAAGGACTTACCTCAATAACCACTGTATTATTTTGAATGTTTCTTCCAGTAATCATTGTAAAGCTGCATGTGACAATCATATACATATATGTTTAATCCAATTTGAGAAACCAACAGTTCCACTTAATGTTTAAAGTACCACAGTCAGGTAGCAATTAGTTACATTTATTCACTTACAATTACTTATGTAATTAAAAAAAAAAACACTTATAGAAGTATTTTTACTGCACCAAAATGTTTGCTTTTACTTGAGTAATATTATAGTGATAATTATAATTTTACCTATGTGAGTAAAATTGATGGATCCTCCACCCACTGTGAGTAACTTCACTGAATGAAGAGCAAACATGTTTCACTCAGCCAGATATATCTTTAAACTACCAGAATTTGCACATGAAATTGTTTCTTCATCTGATAACATCATCAGTTACTCACTATTTAAGTAATGTTTTTGTGAAGTACTTTTTTTACTTTCACTTGAGTAATTTCTTGGATGACAATTTCTTTTACTTTTAGTAAAGTAAAAATATATAGAAGTAGGGAAACTCTTATTTGAGTACAATTTCTAGATGCCGATACCTCTTTTGAGAACAGTTGGTTCATTATTCTTATAAAAAGAGCAAATATTCTTAAATGTGCAGAGTTCAGAATGAGATTTCTCAAGCTACAACTCTGAAGGTGTGTTTTCACATAATCTAGGTAGTGATTTTCTGTCTCTGACTGCGTGTGTGTGTTCCAGGTGAGCAGCAGTATCCCGTACCGCCTCCCGTTTATGGCTGTCACACACCGTCGGACAGCTGCACGAGCAGCCAGGCTCTGCTGCTGAGGAATCCCTACAACAGGTAACACACAAACATTTGCCTTCTGCCCCTCTACGACATCCCAAACACCCTTTCCAAAATATATTCTTAGAATAAAAAAACAGCAAAAACTGAAGCTGGAAATAGCTCTGGATCCATTGTTGATTGTTTTGGTCAAACAGCAGTAATTCAGTGGCAGGTAGCAGGATGTAGCTCTGAACAGGATGTTCACCTTCTGGACAGGTTTGACTGCCTCTGTGGCTTCCTTTTTAATTTTGTGTTCCTCCCTTTGGTTTCCTTTTTCTCTTCATTTAGTTACAAAATTCTCCGGGATGAAACACAATATGAGAAAGCTCTTAAATCTCCTGCATTGGCAAATGTGATTTCACAAATTTCATTCATAACTTGGTCTGTCCAGGGATATTTTCTTCTGTATTTCCACAAGTGGTTTGAACACTTTTCGGATGAGCGACAGCGTTTTTTATCAGGTGTATCATTTTAGATTGATACTAATATCACAACAGTGTGACTCACCGTGACTGGTAACAATAAAAGAAAAGTCTTGGCATAATTACAGCTGTTCTGCGAAGGCCTCAGCGGTGCGTTTAAGAAACGTTGGGTAAGATTGAAACTAAAATTAAAATTCATATTCATGTGTTAGAATGACCAAGTCAAAGTCCAAACCTAAATGTCATTTAGAATCTCTTTCACACACTGAACATTGAATATTATAGATCCTTTGTTTTCAGATGACTAAGCTTTCAAATTAGAATTGGCAAAAATGTCATAATCTACAGGTTCATTGACATATAAACCAAATGACATGCAGTTGCAATTGGAAAGGAATGTTGTTCCATAAAGTACAAGTTCATTTTTTTTGTAAAACAATTTGAAATCCTTGCATAATTTTGCCTCTACTTCATAATTATGCACAACTTTCTTTCTATCTGTCAGATAAAATTCCAATATATTTTTTTGAAAATTGTGGTTGTAACAGGATAAGCAGGACATTGTAAGATTTCAAAATATTACAACTGATGAAGCTGACTGAACTTCTCATTAAAAGTCTTCCCTGACGAACATTATAAACATATCATGGTCATCTGTCCATTTTGTACTCTGCCTCGGAACCCACGACCGTTCATCGACTTGGTCGAGGCATGGATGATTTGTACGTACTATGTACTTATTAGTACTCAGCACTACTTCAGTTGTATGAGATTTTTAAAGGCGAGACACATTTATCACCTCTCAAGGAAACTAAAATTATTTAAAAGATATCAGTGAAATGAAAGTTGAAATTGAAATTGATGAGCATTACATTTTTACATCCTCGTCACACGCTCCCCAAACAGTTTGTTGTTTTGTCTCTAAATGAGAAATTCTTTACATGCCACTGATCCGATGTTTTCTGTAAATGGAAAACGAGAAAAAAAAAATCCCATTCCTGGGGATGAATACTGAGGCTTCAGAGTGGGTTTTTTAAGGGAGAAAGACTGCCCTGACTCTCCCAGTCTGAGGTTCGTCTTTGTCATAAACATAACTGATATCGACACAACACACACACACACACACACACACACTCATAAACACACATGACTGGGAAGGCTCATGTGAGTGAAGTCAGTGGTCTAATCTTGCAGCCTGGTACCATCAGGCCTGTATTTACTCTTCAGGCCATCAGCTTGGAACAACATGAAGTGGAAACACGCACAAGGCTTATTAATCCGAGCAGAGAGAGCAAACGAGAGGCTCTCTGGCTTCTATCAAAGTAAGGAACAGAATGAGAAGCCTAAAACTGAGCAGAATGTTCTATTAATTAATAAACAACAATTTATTCCCAAACTACCCAAAGGTTTTTGCAATATCAAAAATGTGGTGTTTTGCGAATTTTGTGGTTTTGATGGTGATAACTCACAACCTTCCCAAAATTATCAAGCCAGTTAAGTGACGACATGGATATCGTTCACTATAAAGACCTTTATTTTTTTAAAGTCAGTATCATTGTGCAACCTTGCAGGAAGCTGTGAATATCATCAGTCTAATTTTTTAGAAAGATGACGGGGAAAGAAAGAGAAATTGTTGTCTTCTTGGCTACCTCCAAAGAAAAGTGTGCAACCTTCATTACTTTGCACCAAGATGGCCTCAGATGAAGCAAACTGCTGCTAAGACGTTTTGGTAATCAAGAACTTCACCATTAGAGGTGAGAGTCCAACAAGCTCCATGATCGTCTTTTCCTAAGGAAGAAGGACTCACAGACTGGACTTACCACTGGGGCAGAGTTTGCTCAACAATGGCAGCAGGTGGGTGTGAGTAAACCTGCAGAAAAAAAAGACACTTCAAAATAACAAGAATGAGAATGACTTTGAGATAAGTCCGGTGCATCCAGCACTACATTTGTCCAGAGAAGAAAAAGGGAGATCATCAGTCCTATTTGCTTCAAACAATGGAGAATCTTGCTCCTCCAAGAGCCCTACTGTGAATAAAGAGTGGGATGGAAACCTCCTGACAGAGCATCTCTCGCCAGGCACAGTTTGTTTTTCTTTGTTTCCAGCATTG
The DNA here is from genome assembly GCA_903067095.1 of Girardinus metallicus. Classification (NCBI taxonomy): domain Eukaryota; kingdom Metazoa; phylum Chordata; class Actinopteri; order Cyprinodontiformes; family Poeciliidae; genus Girardinus; species Girardinus metallicus. The sequence continues at coordinate 90,109 of CAEGAE010097702.1, forward strand.
TGTCATAGGGCAAAGGTGATAACAAAGTGACTCGCAAGATCAGAACACTGACATTTTGTTTCTGCGATTGAGAAACTCCCCAGATCTTAACTGCAGTAAGAACCCATGGAAAAAACAGTGGTCAATTCCAAACTTCAATAAAACATGGCTGACTGGGACAGCATCAGTCAGAACTGAGTCCAAACATTGGTATCTAAGACATCAGAGAGAACTGCAGAACCTATGAAGAAGGATCAGTATTGACTGTTTGCATGAACTTTATGTATCTGCTAATAAAAGCCTTTAAAACATCCGATTGTTTTTGTTTTTTGCTTACAGGTCTTATGTAGTTGTCAAGCCTGTGTAGACGAAAGCGTAAGGCTCAATAGCGGCTGGAAACTGGACGCTGAAGCTATAATAAAAACGTTTCATTTAATATGATTTACTTGGTTTTTGGCTGTCATAGATACAATGTTTTTTGTTTGAATTCCTGCCGCATCAGTCAGTGAGATGTTAGATTCTGACAGCAAACGATGGAGATATTTATTTTTTCAATAATTTGCAAAATTGTAATGAAATTGATTCATATCTTTGTTGAATACAAAAGAAACATGCTTATGGAAAACAGTGAAGTTTCATGAACTTCACTGTTTTCTTTACGAAATACAACAGGAAATCATTTGGAGAAAGAAACACTTTCTTGTATTTTTGTAAAGAAATGAAAAGAATGTGCATTTCTCCTCTGCAAAGCAACCGGATTTCTGTGGGGCAAACTGTGTATTCAGGACAAATGAAACAAAAAAAACCTTTAATAAAATGCCTGTTAATAGTAGAGGAGGTGGGCTTTTATCCCTGAGCAACTGAGACTATAAATAGACCCATTATTTTTTAAAAGATGCTTTGAATCATTTGAGTCAGATCTTGCAATATTTCAGCAGAAATACTTTCAGCATCTCCTGGCTGCTTGCCTGTCTGCTCTACTGTAGAATAATAGCTCTGTAATGAGCGAGGTACCAGGCACCACTTTGCCTCTATTCAACCTGCGCTGAACCTGCAGCTGCTGTAAAAGAGGGACTGAGGGCTATAAATCTACAGCTTGGAAAATACAGAAATTGTGCGTGCACATCTTTGTGGACAGTCTGAGTGATGATCATGCAGTCTGTTATGTCCAATAAAAAAAATAGTCAGGTATGCAAAAATGTAGGAATTTTTAGCGTTTAATCTCCAGTCTTTCTATACCAACGATTTCAACGGCAAAACAGCTTTAGCCTTTTGATCAATAGCAGCTCACGAGCTTTTCTTCTACGTTTTGTCTTTCCTCCACAGCGGTGACAATTTATATCAAATGACCTCTCAGTTGGAGTGTGTGGCATGGAACCCTGTCAATACACTGGCATCCACCATTAAGAGGTAGGAAATTGACAACCGCTTTCTTTTTGAAAAAGCCAAAATTAGTAAAACCCTGTGCTGAAGAAGCCAGCGGCTAAGAAATCAACCCAACTGCATTTAGATTTTGTGTCTTTTTTGGTCCCGCTATCTACTTCATCTGAGTTTTATTCACAAAGCAAAAAATGTAAGACAGCTGCAGTAAGGACCACCAACTTCTGCAGCTTTTTGCATCAGAAACATTTTGTATTCACAGCGACAAGGACAACATGGTGTTGACTATAGCCATCAGTATTTTTGTCTTTGAGTTGCTGACTGAAAACCCAGTCTTGTATGTGCTTCTACAGCTTTTTCTGAGTAGTTTTGGAAATTTTCCCCAAGCTTCCAGGATGGTTAGAGTTGGGAAGAAGGTCAAAGTGCAAATCTGAACTTTAGTGCCTGCAGTGTTGTGATGATGAAATGTGATGATATCATCGAAACTCGGAAGCAGTGGTAGTCCTCAATATGGATGAAATGGCAGCACAAACACTCAAATGACTTTTCTGTTGCTCATTTTGTACCAAGTATTAGCTCTAATAATCTCTTAATTCACAGCTTCCAACTCTACGCTTATTAAAGAATTATTTGTTTTGCTCTTCACACACTCTGAAATGAAACTGGTCGTTTTCCAGTTTGGAAACTAAAATAAGAATCACTTCCTCAGCATGTCATTGAGTACATGCAGAGCCCTGGTAGTGACGCAATACTTTAGTACATACTGTATGTGCTGGAGGTTCTTTTCAAAAGGTTGTAATTCATTAAACTTGTAGTCATGTTACAGACAAAGAGAATCTCTTTATAATGTTTTAGTCTATCAAGTCTTGCCTAAATATTTCAAAGTTTATTGTCAAATGAAGATAAACTGAATGATGCGAAATGGAGTTTTCATTTGTTAAAGGCACAAGGCCATCCAAAAAGATCTGGTCCTGTCTGACAAAATAATTACTCCCAAAAACTGGTAGCTGTTTGTGAGTCGCTTGAAGGAACAGCATCAGTCGATTGCAATGAGTTGGATAATAGATTGGAAGAATTTTGGCTCACTCTTCTATACAGAATTGTTTTAATCTTGGTAAATTGTAAGGTTTTCAATCATAAATGATTCATAAATGCCCCAAATCTGTCAGATTTAAGTCTGGACCTTGACTAGGTTTCTCCAAAATGTTTAAAAATGTTTTGATCCATTTAGAAGCGGACTTACTGGTGTGATGTGGATCATTATTCTGTGCCTTAGCTTATGGCCATAAATACCCCTCACAGATCGATGATGTTCTGAAGCAGCAGAGCAGTTCCAGATCACCAGCATGTTTGACTGTTAGTTAGATATTCTGTTTCTTAAAAGTTTCAGTTTTTGCTTTGTTAATCTGGGATGTTTTTTGGAAAATCCAAAATGGCTTTTGTTGGTTTTTTTGGTGTGTTTTTTTTTTTCAGTAAACAGGTCAGCCACTCCTGGAATGGTTCACCACTTTTCCTTTTTTTTCCCCTCTATACATGTAATGACGATCCCTGATTTATCTCAAAACCTTTGCAATGGTTTTGTAAAAATGTCCAGACTGATAGATGCTACTGCCTTTGTTTCTCACCTCTAATTGAATTTATTTGGGGCAAGTTTAGGACTTTTTTTTTCCTGCTTTGTGTTGTCAGGCAGGTTCTGTTTGACTGATTTCTCGATTGCACAGATCTATTGAAAATGTGATTACTGTAGAAGAAAAAATGTCAGAGACACTGAACAAATAAACAGATTTGAGAAATGTTTCAAAAGGAAAATTGCTGGCATTAAACTTGAATTAAGGATAATTATCAATGTTTTTATTATTGTAATTTTTTTTTCTTCAACTGAAATGTCCTTAATTGTTTCCAGATGGCACAAAATGTCCTGACAATAATTTTATCTGCAACACATAAATAGAAAATAAATAATATTGTTGTTTGTGTACCAGTGGTTACCAGTTACTTATAATTCATGCCAACTTGTGATAATAAGTGGGATTCCTTGAGTCTATTTCTTTCTAAAATTAGCAGAAGATTATCAAGAATAAAGGACAGCTCTGTCTTTTGCTTACTGTTAATATTTCATGAATTGAAAACTTGTTTCTGAAAGTTCTTCCTTTTTTCTGCTCAGCTATTTTTCCTAAGCAAAAATAGCTGAGGAAACACATTTGAAATCCCTCAAGTGTCAGCGTCCAAAGTTTAGAAAGCTTTCTCTATGAACCGTATGTCAGCGTGACCTTCAGAGCCGGTCAAAGTCTGTGCCGCTTCACAAATGCCTTTCTACTCTGAGCCAACAGGCATTTTTCATAGTTAACCAATAAATGTTTTTGTGTTTTAGGGGTTTTCCTATAGGTTTCCACTGTGAGAAAGCAGCATTTTTATATTAAAAAGTGAGACATCCGTATTTTTTAATTGGTGATGCTTCAGATTTCTGTTGCAGATCCAGCTGCCTGTTTGGGCAGTGATGGGCAGCAGGCGACAGGAGAGGGAAGGGAGGCTTGAGGGAGGATGAGGAGGAAGAGGATGGAGGGCAACCAAAGGAGGAGACGGTCAGTGGAGATAAGGAAAAGCAAGCCAAAGAGAAAGACATGAGGAAGAGGAAGCACAGGGGAGTTGAGCCTAATTCCAGGCTTTAAATATCTCATAAGTGGTGAACAACACCCAATGTTTGTTCATTGATGTAAAGTGAAACTAGAGATTGGGTGTTTTAAATGATGTCTACTGAATTCTTGCTTTCTTACAGAATCTGCTAAATAACTAGTGCCTCACTTACTGGCTCCTCTGATGTTAATATGCTGTTCTACCCCAATTTGCCAGTAGATCAACACTTAGTCTTAAACATTTCACAATCCTGGAAACACAGAGAGAGATATATTTGACAATTCTTTGAATGATCTGCTCAAGTCCTGAGATCAAGACTGAGTCTTGATTTATCTCTTATTCTCTCCTCTCTTCGGCTCATCTCTCTTGTTTTTATTGGATTAAGTTTATAAACTGCAATAACGGGGGAAGAAAATGGATTTTGTAAACTATTTCTGTGTCGATTTCTCCATAATCTTCCAAAGTAACTTCCAGTTTTCTTGTACAGGACAGAAATGTTATATTGTCTATTTAATCTACCAGTTTTATTGTGTATATTTGAAACAGCCAATGATACCATTCTTTCTGTACCACAGCTTTCTACTTTGATAAATAGCACTCCATCAAGTCAGATTTGGGAAGTTAGTTTCCTGTACACCAAGTCCAACTTAGGCAGTGATGGAAGCAAAAAAAAACAAGAAAAAAAAAAACACCTTTCTGAGTGATTGAGAGAAGAAAGCAGTAGCCCTCACTGTTTTACAGCTCTGCCACATGAGATCCACTTGTCATTTTTGTGATGAGTAGAAAGTTCAGCCTCAAGCTGATCCAAACATTTGCCAAGGAGTGTGTAAGTGGACCCCAGAGAATGACTGATTCAAAGTCCTGCTGCGGTCGCAGTGGTCACTGATGGCTCTAATGGTTCTCAGTCTGAGTCGCCTCTTGATTTTGACATTAGAGTGGAATATAGAAACATGTAGCCGTTTTCACATAGACATTTCCTACTTTTGAAGATTGGCAAGTTTCCCCTGCTTTCTTAAGTTGAGGAGTGGTCAAACGAATCGATCCTTTGTGTCGCGCCATCTTATACCCCAGGGAAACAAGAAATAGATTACCAATTAAAGGTTCTGGTCAATTGATCACCTTAAAAAAGTAAAGTACAAAGTAAAGAAAAGCTGCTCCAGTTTTGTTTGTGTTGTAGAAATTTTATGGCTGGCAGCAGCGAAAGTTATGTACTCTAACACTGATCCACCAGTTGGGGCTGAAAACTGAAACACGTTGCTCTAAGTAACATTTTCTTCATCCTACTACAGATGCTGGACTCTAACATGCAGGCAGCATAGCAGCTGGCGTTTCAGATCTTTGGACAGAAACACTTACACAGTTAGCACCATTTCTGAAATTATCTTTACAGTAAGACTTAAATTCTCCTGGATGCGTTTCATATTTTCATCATGCTTCTCAGAACCTACCGTTCAAATGCTGCTCCATAAATCCAATCCAATGAGCCTAAAGTTTTAGCCCACTTTTAACTAAAATGAAATACTGACATACTTATTCACATATAAGACAAGGATCATGCAGTTTAATCTAAACTCTGCTGGAGTGTCTCTCCTCCTCTCTTTGGGAAAAATCGAGGCAGACAAAGAGGTCCTTATGAGAGCTCGGTTGTATGGCGTTCATTCCCACTGCAGCAGCACAGTACTCCCATCCTCCTTCTTCAGTTGGACACACTGAAATATAACACATTTCATAGACAGGAGCTTTCTGTTTGTCTGTGTGTTATCATAAGAAGATACGAGAGGCGACACAGGCAGCTGTGTCAAACAGAGCAGGCTTTGTTCTGCGCTTTCATAGTGAAAACTGCAACAGCAGGTTTTTTTTATGAGTGATAAAAAAATGAGAGTTGATTATTAGAGGATCTACAGAAAGAATAGTGTGAGATAGAATATTTGAAAAAGCTTTCATCAGGAGTTATAAGGAGTATTTTGAATTATTTACTTCTTATTTTGGGACAATGGCAAAATAAGCACAATCTGAAAGTTGAGGGTTCGAATCCAAGGAAGGGCACTTGAGCACCGAACAGCAAGTTATCAACTGATCTGAGAATGTGACTGTAGTGTATAGCAGTCACTATGAGTAGAAAGATAAAGTATAAATTTACCGTTTTATTTAATACTAAATATAATGAAAAATATTCAGAATTTTATGTCCTTAATATGCATTAAAAAAAGACTATTTGTACATTTCTATAGCCTGCTGTCCTGAATACCACTTTTACAGTTGGCGCGTTCCTGTTTATCACTACTTTTAATGTTTGCTTCACAATGAAATAAAAGATTTTAAAAAAGTATTTTTTTATTAAGTCATACATGAAATAATAATCTAAAATTTGACCATATTCTTATAGAAAAACTGTCGCTAAAATGAATGTTATGAACCAACTCTATTTAGATGTTGTATCTAAAAACTGAATTTTCTTTCTACTCTGCCTATTCTTGTGGTGCTAAAATAATTAAATCATAAAACATACAAAATAGAAGCTTTATAATTGGTGTACAATTAATTTTATTCACACAGTAATATTTTCCCTTGTGAATGTTTTTTAATGGACTTTGTCTTTTTCATCCTCAGATTCTAGGATGCAGACATTTTAATAAATTTTCCTATCTTCCTGTCAAAAGTAGAACGTTGACATTTCTGTGTGATTATGAGTAAATCTTATGTTTGTTTAGCTTTGTCATATTTTCAGTTTCAATTAGTGAAATTCATCTTATTAATAAGTTTTAGGCAGGTGATATTTTCTTTTAATATTTTTCAGAACTTATTTAGATGAACATACATCTGTCTTGATTAATTTCCATGTTCTCTTGTCTTTCATATTCTGAAGAGGGGAGAAATAGACCTCTGTGTCAAGTCATATTTATGCCATGGGAAACAGGGAGTCATGTTCCTAGACAATCTTTACAGAGTACCATATGTATTACAATGTGAGGTTTAGTTATATTTATTTTATAGGAAGTGTTTCAAAATGTACATTTTTCCTCACTTTGTCAGGCCTGGAGTTGGTATCACTGTTGCTGCTCAACAAAACGTTCTGGATTCGAAACCCAGCCTGGGGTCTTTTTGCATGGACTTCCTGTCCATGCCTCTCCGGGTACTCTGACTTCCTCCACAGCCCAAAAACATGATTGTTAAGATTAATTGGTCTCTAAAGTGGTTTTGACATGGGTGGATGTATAAATGTTCTCAAATTTCTTGTTTGATTTTTTATAAATGTAGATATGTGAAATAAAGCTGAATCAAATGGCTGCATTCCTTAACCAGTATTCAGTCATTTAGTTCTGCACAGGCCAGGTAAGGAGCCTCTCATTTGATTCAATGGAGAAGTTGCAGGATAGCAGATCTCAAGGACTGGACGTCTGTCTCATGTCAACCCTCCTGAATGAATTGTGTCACTCATTACCAGACTGTGTTGGAGCAATGACAGATCTAAAACCTGCAGGGCACTAACACTTGAGGGTTGTGACTGGACTAGGGTTAGGTTAAAGGGTCAATGTAACATGTTGCAAAGCTAAGATCATCGGAATCTGGTTTCTTAATGCGTTCACTGTACTACATTGGACCTACAGACTTACCAGATCATAACTTATTACAGAACATGCAGCAGTACCCACCTGACGCTTTAATGACAATGTGGACAACATCACTAAGGAATGTTTCTGACAACTTCTTGATTCTTTGCCATGAAGAACTGAAGGAGTTCTGAAGGCTATTGGGTACATGTGTCAAACTCAAGGCCCGGGGGCCAAATCTGGCTCGCTGTAGCTTTTTATGTAACCCCCCGCCCCCCTGCACTCCAAATTACATCAAGAAGTTTCTCCAGTTTCTCACAAAAGTCACACAAATTCAACAGATTTCTACATTCTTTCTGATTTTACTGCGTATTTTCTCAAATTTGGTCAAAAACATATGGTTTAAGTGATTGCTGCCTCTGCCTTACCTAATGTCACGTTATAGATCGTGGCCAAAAGTCACATTTAACTTCGTATATTAGCGCAAATATTGTAAAATTTCTTACAAAGATTTCTAAATTGGCACCACAAAATCTGTAATTTTGACTGCAAAAAACACAAAAACAATCACAAAATCCTGGAGGAACAACTATTTTAACAATTCAATTGGTTTTAACAATAAATTCTGGCACAACTGGCCCTTTAAAAATGTTCCTACTTTTGATATGGCCCAGAATTAAAATGAGTTTGACACCCCTGCAATGGGGGGTTCATTCTGTACCCAATAATCTGGCCGCTGAGTGTATCTTAAAGATTTCCTTTTCCTTCGGTCTCTATGTTTTAAAGTCATATTATTTGCATGTGGATGCAGTCAAACACATCAGACCATCTTTTAGGCAGCTTTAAAGACTTCTAGGTCCTTTTTTTTTCTAAAAACAACATTGAAACAGAGACACCACAGAAACAACTCCATTAATGGGGTCCTAACAAAATAACAGTGAAATATTACCCCCATGCATGAAAACAAGTTACATCAAGAGTGAACTCTGGTCTGCGATTTGCATTAAAGGCTGTATGTGACGGGTTTTGAATAATGTTCCCTCCCTGACCTTATCATACCTACACACAATGAGTGCTCTCAGTAAAACAGTGCTTCATCCACTACCAGTCTGCCAGTGTGACTTAAATTTGCACTAAATTATGTTCTTGATCTTGAGATCTGCTTTACATTCAGTTTAGTTGTCCACATGCATGCCTTTATAAGGTGGGGTTCTGATTGCAAAGGGTGTTGGAGTGTCAACAAAAATCTTCAGTGACCTAGTTTTTTAGTTTAAATTTTATTGTCTGAATAGCTTTTGAGTCTTCAGGCCAATGCGGCACAAAAATGTTCACAAACTAATTTCTCGTGCATCTAAGGTGATAATGACCGTCTGTCTCTGTGTGTTTTCAGCCATGCACCGGGCTACGACAGTGACCCCAGCACCCCAATGGTGTACAGCTGCAGCACACAGTACCACATACACACACGTGGAGTCTTCAGGGGCATTCAGGTGGGACTCGTACTGCTGCTGCACTTTATTTATCGTCAACAGGTCATCATCTGGTCAGCTCTGTCTGCATGCGGTTATCCTGCACCTTGTTTTCTAGTTCATGTTTAGTGTCATATTGAGCATGATGAAAACTTTGCAACAGGCAGGGGAAAAAAAAAAAACACAACTGGACTGGTAAAAATATATAGTGTCTTAATGCTAATGCAATGAGCAGGTTGTGCAAGGAGAAAACACTGATATGCAGCAGGACATGTAATGCACATGCACAGAAGTTTTATATATATAAAGACATTAGCAGTGGCGAAACACATGCATAGAGTTAAAACTGTGTAATGATACAGTCTCCATACGAGGATTCACATGTTAATAAATCATTAGATTTTAATTATCGTCTGTCAGCAGCTCCAAAGGACAGGGAGCAGGAGATTCTCCAGACCTGCTTTTACTCCACTACCAAGATCTTTCTTTCAGGGGCCTGTTTCATCCGTCATCCTGTTCCTTCTTCATTCTTTAGGGTCCACCTCAGGACAAAAAGTATAAACAATAGCTCACTCCTGTGCCCCTTAAAGTATAATTTAGAACCTGCTAAAAGGTGAGGTAACAGATTGACTTGGAACAAAGTAACGTTAGGGTTTAAGTTTTATTGCAGGGATTACCCAAATTCACAGTCACTGCCAATGATAATACAGTTGAGGCCACAGAGTTGTTTTCTTTTGTTTATTCCACTTGGTGAGTATTTTTTTAAAAATGTGAAAAATACATTTTATTACGCTATAAAGGTTTAAAACTGATTATTCAAATGTTCTCAATATCAATTACAGATAGTTCATTTCAGCCGTATGTGAATTACAAATATATACCTATTAAAAGACATTCATACTGTGTTATGAAGAAGGAACAAATATTAAAAGAAGGCTATCTAAACCAGCTAGTGGTGAAATGAGAATATAATTAATATATATAATTTATGTTGTTAAACCGCACATGAAAAACGATGAGACACATTTTCTGGTTTAGTTTCACAAGCCAGGCCAGACCTGGGGGTAAAAAATTACTTAAACAGAACCTTTCTGAAAACATGAAGTTAAGGATCTCCAAAAGCAACATAGCATGTCTGGTTAGCGAGAAATTTAAAAAACAGAAGAGAAACAAAGTAGTGTGATGATCTGAGGGCTGCTTGGTTGCTTCAGGAAGTGGATGATTTGCTGTAATTGATTGAAAATAATTAATTCGGTTCTGTACTAGGAAATCCTCAGTCGTTGACTTTAAGCTCAAGCATTTTGGTCGTCCCAAATAAAGGTTTTATTGTGGCCTAGTCAAAGTCCACGCTTAAATTCAATAGCGCTTTTGCGGCATGTATTTAAACAGACTTGCCATTGTTAAAAATGCCCCAACATGTATTTATTAATAACTAAGCTCTTTTTTATGGCACTGCAATCATGGATATAAAAATCATGAATTATAGTTTTAAAAAGCAGTTACACTAGCACTTAAAATATTTAAACAATCTATCAATTCCTAATTGGTTAAACTGTGTATTCTGTTTATTTTTTGTTACTAAGTCATGTAGATTCAGCTCTTCTTGTGTCCGCAGATGCTGATAAAAAGTCAAAGTTAAAAAAGTCTTTTAACTTTGACTTTAAAGACTTCAAACATTTCAATTCCAGATACATTGCGTTCTAGATGCTAACAGTGCTAGCATCTGCGGCAACCATTCTATCTTCCTGGTCATTACGCTAAATGCTGAGGAAATTGAAAGCAGATGGCTGGAAGCAGAAGGAGACGGCGGCGGTACGGAGGGAGAGGCGGAGAAATGGAAAGTGTTGAAGGACTGAAGACATTTTGAGAATAGAGAGATAAAGGAGGGTCATGTTGTGTGTGTACGAGTCAGGATAGAGGATGTTAAATTGTGTTATTCTCCTCCAGTGACGCCTGAAATGAGGAGTGGGGTTCTCTGAGAGGGGGTCTGCCTAAAAGGCGTGACTAACAGCCCCCTTTGGGATGCAGTCATTCTGGGGTCATTTTACAGCTAATTCCCATCTCATGAATATATGACTATTTCATTGTAATGTTCCCTGAACAGCTCACAGGCCCCTAATTCACACGCTGGCTATATTTAATAGACTCTTCTTTTAATTACATGTTTACTCTTTTGGTTATTGATGACTTCAGAGTTTTGGTTAATTTCACCTTTTTGTTTTTTCGTGGTTACAGGACATGCGGCGGGTTCCCAGCATCGCTCCGGCCATAGTTCGATCAGACACCAGTGAAAAGCGCCCGTTCATGTGTACTTATCCCGGATGCAACAAGCGCTACTTCAAACTGTCGCATCTGCAGATGCACGACCGCAAACACACAGGTAGGAGCAACAAAAGCATAAGAGTCACAGTTGCATTAATTATGGGATTTTATACAACTGAAACTACAAAAGTACTTGCTTCTCTTTTCTGTTGTGGCTAGGAAATACTTTTTATTTAAAACATTTGGATAGATGTGTTTTCTATCTGATCTAATGCAAATTGAATTACAACATCAATATGTGGGGAATATATTTTATGATATATTGATAAGGCCGGGATTCCTGCTCCACTTTTGCATTGCCTTCTACAACAAGGGTGTCCAAACTGTGGTCCTGGGGGGACAATTTTGGCCCTTGGACTAATTTTGTGTGGTCACTAACCCCAATTCATCAATGACACAAATTTGACTCCCCAGCACCAGCAATGGATGGACGCTGTGTGTAATTTTCTTTGGGGCTTGACTTTCAGTGATGTATTTTAAATCTTTTTAAAATGGAAGATGTTAAGAAGTTAATGAAAAGTTAATGAAAAAAGTTAGAAGAAGTTAATGAAGTAGACCCCATGAAGTAGGGACATTTAGTCAAATAAAAACTTCCCACTTTTTAAAAGAAATAGTAACATCATATTTTTTCTAGTTTATCAGAATAGACAAAAAAAGAAGGAAAAATTATGAGTTAGGAAACTGCATTTTATTTCTTTAAAAAAATTAAACCCTTTTAAAATTTTGGATATAAAATTAATTGTTTTTCTTGTTCTATTAAAATAGTGCATGCTTAATTTATTGCTGAACAGGTAAATTTAAACGCTAATTTAAAAAAAATCACAACATATTTTTGTATTTTTAATTGAAAAGAAATTTAAATAATTCCCAAGGTTCTTTGAACTTGCCAGATTTGGCCCAGGTATCCAAACGTTTGGACATTATTGCTATACAGCAATTAGCATCTGAGATAGTTATGTAAAGAACATTTTATTGTCATAGCATAATATCTCACCAAGTTATTTTCTAAATCCTATAATCCAACATTTAATGAAAATGTTCTTGTTTCTGGGTTTTATTAGAACAAAATGTGTTAAAAAACTTTTAGAAAATAATTGTAATTGAAATAGCTTTGTAATTTGTACTTAAATATAGATTATAGACCTAAATATACAAATAATCAAGAAACATCAACTGAGTTTTTGGTTCACTTTTAGTATGATGGGAGTCTTAGCCACTCTAAGATTGTATGTGTGTCGTTCTTCATAAGTAGGGAAATAAACATAGCTACTTGCCTAAACTTGCCCATTTCTACACACAGTCAGAAGAAGGGAAGAGAGTAAATCAAATCTGCAAAGCTTGCTGCTAGAGAACCACTGCTAAGAGTTGCGTCAAGTCAGCAAGTTCATGAAAAAAAACATTTAGACACCATCTACATGCTAAACATTACAGACCTCAATTTTTAAAGTTTTGTATTCATCTCTTAACAAATAAGTTGGACATTAGTCAGATGTAGGTGTAATCAATCAGCAATATAAAAAAATGATTAAGAACTAAACTATGATTGGACTTCTACTCTATTTTTTTTTCCCAGGGGAGAAACCCTACCGGTGTGACTTCACAGAATGCGGCCGCAGTTTTTCCCGCTCTGATCAGCTGAAAAGACACCAGAGGAGGCACACAGGTTCGAGCCACTTTGCTTAAATCAGCCTCTTTGTCTTTGTTCATTTTATTTCTAAGCTTTTCTTTGCTGTTTTTGCTGTTTTCTTTGCTCATTCTCATAGAGCTCATCTCTGCTCTTTGCATGACACCAATCTTATGAACAGTCAGACTGCATTTTTTTTTCAAACAGAGATGCTCTGTAGTGAATTATACCAGATAAAGTTGCTAAATGCTCGCCAAACTTTGGAATGGCTTCCCTGCAAGCCTCTGCTCTACTGTTTTTTTCTGTCTCCCTTTGTGTGTGCGCGTGTATGTGTGTGTGTGTGTTGTTGTTGAATTTTTGTGAACGTTTTCTGACCTGTTGGTGTGTTTGAATGTGTGCGCATGCTTATTGTACATGTGTTTAGGAGTTAGACCATTCGAATGCGAGACGTGTCAGAGAAAGTTCTCTCGGTCTGACCACCTTAAGACACACACACGGACTCATACAGGTAAAACAAGTGCGTAAAACTTTTATTTTTCCATTTCTTCTTTATCCATTCGATGTCTAAATACATGTTACAGACCTTTGTGAGAGAGGTTGGTGTAATAACTTCACCCTCCGTTTGTCACCTTCCCCATCATCCTATCTCAGGTGAGAAGCCGTTTAACTGTCGGTGGCCGAACTGCCAGAAGAAGTTCGCCCGCAGCGATGAGTTGGTGCGGCACCACAACATGCACCAGAGGAACCTCAGCAAGCTCCAGCTTTCCATCTGAGTTGCAGTTTTAAACGTGCAGCTTACTCCTGATGTGAAAGTAAAAATGCTGAGTTTCTGTAGAGTCACGTTAAAGAGTTACAATTTTAGATTTCAAAAAACTGTCTTACAGTTTCAGAATCTCAACAAAACTGTCTGCAGGTAAACGTCCTGCCTTTTCTATGTAAATGTCATGTAGATAGGAGTACGAAGTGGTTTGAAATTTTGTTTGGACTTACAATACTGTGCAAAATTCTTCAACCATCCAGAATTTCTTTATACTCTGCTTACAGCGTGTGGTATTTCCTTGAACTCTTTTTAGGTTGTACAGATTATTATTTCACAAGGATTTGTGAAGGTCTTTTTAAAGTTTTATTCTGTTACTTTTGGTTGACTTTTCTAAAAGCAACTCAAGATTTTCCCATCCCTGGAGGGTTTTTTTAAAAAAAGACAAGAAATTACTAAAAACACTGCTTAGCTGGTGCTGGTCCTCGCTTAGCACCAGCTCTGTTGGTTTCTGCCACCGAAACATGAACTCTGTCACCATAGAACCGGTTCTGCCTTCACAGAGTCTTTACTAGTCTAGATGTAATAACTGTGACAACTTTGTTTAAAATGTTGGTTTAATTGTTAATCAATGCACTGATCTTGGGACATAAGAAACTTGTTTATTCAGTATTTCCCATCACATAGTGACAGCAGCAAAAGGCCAGAGCACAGAGTTGGTTCTGCTAATTTTATTTAAAGCAACTGTCTGCAACTACCGGTTCTGGAGCCATTTCTTCCATTTTCCATTATGACTAATAACTTCAATGATTAGTTGATCTAATGTTAGTTACTAACATATTATATCTATGATCTGAAGCAGAGATATAATTTAAAAAAAAATCAGGTTTTAAGAGTTTGTCACGTTCTTATGGAATAATTGGATTGAAATAGCACAACAGAAAGTATCAGTAATATTTTTAGATGTTTTTTGTCATTAGGTTGAAAACTATGTGCTTTGTTAACATAAAATTTTTCACAAATATCAACATCCCATTGAAGAAAATGTATCCATCGTCTTTTTATAAAAGTTGTATGTTTTTTTTAAAAAGAAAAAAATAAATGTATAATGGCAGCTCTTTAAAAATTATGGGACAATTCCTATAGTAGACATTTATCATTTAACAACATATATAGCTTATCAAAAGCTATATATGTTGTTCTTTCTGAAAAATATTATGAAAGGCCAAAAGCTGTAAATGAGTTTTTCTCAGCTGGACTCAAAGCAAAATTACCTGTTTGGATTAATATGTTTGTAGATCCCTGATTTAAAGAAAAAAAAGTTTGTAACTTCTCATTAGAACGTAATTTCACAAAAACTTGTTAAAAAAGAAAAAAAAAGATAATTCTTGAAATGGAGAGTATGGCTCATGTTGGTCGTTTCTGTTCAGAACATTTCTTTTAAATTAAGCTGGGCATGCAGACATCTGTGATGCAGGAAAACCAATATAAGTAATGGGGTTTGTGTGATTAAACTGTCTCCCAGTGCTGCAATCCTCCACAATAATTCAGAAACAGAATACAGAGAGAGGATCAAACATTCAAACAGTATTTGAATGTTTGAGTGCTTCTAGTTTAGCTCTAGAAGCACTGGTTCTAGAGCTGGTGCTAGAGCTGTTTCTTTCCTAGCTCCAGAAAAACAGATGTCACTAAGTCAGCTAAAATCGTCTGGTGGAAAAACATCTATAACACCTTTTTTCTTTCTTTTTTTTTCCTTTGGCACCAACCTCCAATTGAAAAGTTTGTAGTGATAAAATGATCATTGATTCTCAGCAAACAATGTGAGTGAAAGCACATTGTTTGCTTCAGCTACTTCTGTGGGAAAACCCTCTTCCACAGAAGCAATGGTCATTTTCACACCTTTTAAGTTATTTTCCACTTGCAGTTTTACCTGTTTTGTACCTTTCAGCATAAATTCTTACCCACCTTAGTGAAGTTATTTTTACTGCTGATTTTCAATCATTTTCTTTGAGCTGCTTCTACTCTTCTGTAAGGAAAAGGCGTCACTCCCATAAGGAAGTTTCTCCTTACTGCTTTGGTTTTATCGTGCAGTCATCATCCATAGAGAGTAAGATGAAATCTTACCAAAAATACCATACAATTTAATTAAATTATTCATCATATTTGAGAATTTTTATCATTTTTATGATTGCTAATTTTTGCTAAATATTTACCTACAAAACTCATTGAACTGCAAAAAAGTCTCAAACGTTTTGTTGACAAGTGCAAATTGGATAAATTTGGACAAAAAGGCAAAAAAATATCGATAGGGATAATTGTTCCAAAGACTTCATATAAACTTGTTTATTTTTCTGTGCCCAGAAAGCCTCTAATGGCAGAAAGCGCCAACCCTAAAGCTAAATTGTTTCTTCACCTCAATGAAACTAATTTGATTTCATTATCAGTTTAAACTTAGAGATCATCTCAGATCACCCCAATTGTCCGAATTCAGCAAATTTATCAGAAATTTATCCAGAAATGTAAACAGACATTCACATCATATCGTAAAGGGTGTGTTTCCAAACTCTTTGCTACGAAGAAATACATTTTTCATAAGTTTGGTAACTTATCTTTGGTTTTTATCTCGACTGGAAATGTAAGTCTGTCCATACATACTTTATTACTAAAAAAATTGCTTTTTCACAGCATCAACTTTTTGGAAAGATGTTTGAAAATCTTAATCCATTTGTGTTTATTGGGCAACATCTTTATAAATATTTTCTCCGTGATAGAATGAAAAATGTGTTAATGTCTTTTGGAGATGAGGTTGAAGCTTTATTGTCCATCTTCTTAGCACCTTCTGGCTGTTGCAGATATCTCTGATGTGGAACTACTTTGTGAACAGTGGTGGTTTTTGATATGGGCAACATGGGCAGTTGCCCAGGGCCTAATTAGAAGGAGGGATGTGGGGCCAGAAACCACCAATTTTTGGGAAGGTTTATTATTTATTGTCTCATTGTGGACAACAATTGCTTTCACTGGAATTATTTGAAGGTGAAGAGGTCTCACTCTGTCTCTATGTAAAAAAACATATTTGCTTTCAGGTTACTCAGCTGCAGCTAGCTTTTAATTACAAGTGATTACTTCTTATCTAGTGTTTGCAGATAGAACATGCAGAAAGATGCCTCTAAGGTATTTATAAAGTGACCTTTTTCATTTTAAGTAATGTGATTATTTTTTTTCTAACTTGTGTCTGTGGTGTGTAAATATTACAGAACTTTGGCTGCGTGTTCAGGCTTTAAAATATGTCTTCTGGGTCGCACTGGCTCTGTGGCCGAGTCGTTATGGTTGAGATGTAAATAATTCTTCTTCACCATGGTAACTGAGCTTTTCCATGGAGGAAAACATGTAACTTAAATGATTTCTTTTTCTTTAGTTGGATCCAGGAACTGTTGTAATGTTCTTTCTCTGATCCGAGTTACACAAAAAAGCAAATATTGTTGAAATGTTTTGTATCCAGAAGTGTGAGATAATAAACTAATGCCATCAGTATGTTTTTGGGACTGATTTCATACAGTAAAAGCTTGCAGTCTTTCATTTGTTGTCTTTGTTGCTATTTGAACAAATGCTTTTAATTAAAGGCTACAATATGGGTAATAAAATAAATTCCCCATTGCAGACTGGAAATAGGAACCCCTGTTATCAGTTTTTGACAACTTGAAGCAATCTCAAAGAAATATTTTTAAATCTTGAAAATATTATGTGCAAAGATCATCAAAAAATGTTACATCAGACGAAAAATGACACTTTCATTCGATAAGAGAAAAAGGTAGCCAAAGCTACCAAACCCTAAGTTAAGATTAATCTTACTGTACTTAATGACTGGTTCTAATATCAAGTGTCACTAAAAGTTTGCCAGAACTGCCAGTTCAGGCCTTTTCTTCATTGCAGAAATGTTTATTTCTGCAAAACTGGAAGGTTTTCAAACATTAGTGGCTGAGTTAAGTCCAGATTTTGACTAGGCCACTCCAAAATCATTTTAGCCATTCAGAGGTAGATGTGTTAGTGTGCTTTGTGCTGCTTAAGTAACGTGAGTGTACTTGCATGGTGACCACACATTCATGTTGAGGATTTCATAGAAGCAAGCATGGACGTGATTATGGTTAAATGTCTTTCCTATTTTTGAACGCTATTGTTGTGAATACTCAACTTAACATACACAAGTGAGGCCTGCAGTGCTTTAGACATTGTCCTGGATTCTTTTGTGACCTCTTGTATGATTTGGCCACAACTGAGACCACTCACTACTCTTCTATGTTTCTCTTCTTGTTTAATGACTCTTGTTCTGGTTTGTTGGAGTCCCAAATGATTTGACTCTTTCCAGACAGATAGAGGTCAATGACTTTACATAGTCACTGTTTTTGCATTCTTTCATATCAGGCATACGACATGTTTTTTATTTTTTATATATATTTTAGCCTACTTTATGATTTTTGACAGGTTCTGTTTAAGTTCTTTTTTTTTTTACACATAGAACCAGGATTATTTAGATTTAATTTCACCTTACTGAATGCAATCAATATCGAAAACCAAACTGTTCTTTATATTTTCTTTGGTTATGTTTGCCTGACGTATAATTTTATTTGAAACATTCAATTGTGAAGAAAAAACAAACAAAACCAAAGGAAAACTGAAGCATGGAAATTATTTTTCATAACAACGCATGTCCTACAAGAAGGTTTTATATTACATTTTTCTGTTTAGAGCCAAAATGGCACTTTTTGATGATAATTTTTAAATAGCCAGAATCATACAGGATTCAAAAAACCAGACCCGAGCAGATACGGACAGTTGCACAATCACAAACTCACACAGTACAGTACAGTACCATCCACTTTCCTCTTCGTTATCTCTCTCCAGATTCCTCTTTGCATTCCTTAGCTCTGCTCTCAGTGAAAAAAAAAGATAAAAAAAATTAATGTGTTTTTTCTCAGCCAGTCTCTCTGGCCGCCCTATTTTTTTTAAACTCCTCATCCGTCCTTGATCACCAACAGCTTAATTTTTCAGGTCAAAAGTCATTGCGTACTTCATGTCTTTTTTTTGTTCTCCATCTAAGAGGGAATG
Organism: Girardinus metallicus; assembly: GCA_903067095.1. Lineage (NCBI taxonomy): Eukaryota > Metazoa > Chordata > Actinopteri > Cyprinodontiformes > Poeciliidae > Girardinus > Girardinus metallicus. The sequence continues at coordinate 108,928 of CAEGAE010097702.1, forward strand.
TTTATTAGTCAATTATTAACAGCACTTACTTTCAATAAATTAATTTATGGTGCTCTCAATTTTTTAGCAATATTGTTTTTGTTTGACAAAAAATCTGCAAACTCGAAAACAAAGACATATGGGTTTCTTTTTGTGAACTTTTATCGTAAGTTTAGCCAAAGTGTTAGTGTAAATCAGACAATGTGTCTAATTCCCTCCGTGGAAATCCCCTGAAACTCCCCAGGGCTCTTGTGCTATATCTCAGCTGTCGGACAAGGCCCACATCTCTCATCCCTCTTTCTGCTCTTTGTGTGTGTGTTTAGCATTTAATCTCTACTCCATCCTCTTGCCGACGAAGCCCTTTGAAGCCAGATATCTGGTCAGTGTAACTGTGGTTTTGTCCACTTTCAGTAGTCACATTACACACTGGATCTTAATGTTCTGCTTCGAACAGATACAGAGAGCTTAGACCATATTACAATGACAAGAATCATCTTATATGAACCCATCACACAAGTCTAGTTTGTAAGGTTAATTCTGACATATTATTTAACAATTTTTTACCTCAAACTTTGTATTCAGAATATAGCTTTAAAGTGGCCCACTAAAGTATTTTCCTGTCCCTTTTAAAACTTGAAGTTCAAATATTTACCTGTCTGTCTGTCTGTCTGTCTGTCTGTCTGTCTGTCTGTCTGTCTGTCTGTCTGTCTGTCTGTCTGTCTGTCTGTCTCTCTCTCTATCTATCTATCTATCTATCTATCTATCTATCTATCTATCTATCTATCTATCTATCTATCTATCTATCTATCTAT